>JASDQU011375031.1:3250-14686 GCA_032191745.1 Picea mariana | reverse complement strand
CACCTAGAAAAATACCTCCAGATCAACTGACCAAAGGGCGTGAAGATCACCCAAGATGCAGAAGCAAGCCTCTGTGTGTGTCAGATAGCATCATCCGCGAACCCAACACAAACCTCAGATTCACTTGAAATCTTCCACAGTGAAAAGACACAAACTAAAGTACACGTTCACGGGAGAAAAAGACCAAAAATGTATAGATAAAACTATACATTATATACAAGAAGTCACACCTAGGTGACCGTTCTAAGCGTAACACTTCTTAAGGTAGAGCCCATTTCTAGGCTCCGATAAAGAATTACCCTCAAAATGAACTAGTTGATAGGCACCCTTTTCTAAAAATTTCTTAAAAATGAACGGTTTGAACCACATGGGTTTGAATTTGCTTGCCCCAAAGAGATCTTTATATTGGTCATAGACCAGGAAAATATTTCCTTTAGAGAAAAATCTAGGGTGGAGGGACATATCACACAGACATGTTTGTGAGCCTCGTTCGCCAAGGCTACATCTCGACACTGCTCATTGAGCTTCTTGAGTTATAGAAGATGCTCTTCAAGAGGAGTAATGTTGGGAAGTAGTTCCATTTCCAACTTGAGAGAGGGCATTTGGCACTCTATGGGAAAGAATTCTTCCATCTTGTAAATAATTTGGAAGGGTGAAAGACTGGTAGCAGTCTTGACTGAGGTTCAATAAGCCCAAAGTGTCGAGTACAACATCAAATGCCTATTCGACTTAGCTGAATTGATCATCCATTGGAGGATAGTCTTAAGAGACTTATTAATATCCTCCACTTGAACGTTCTCCTATGGATAGTAGGGTGATGAGTGTTCTTGTTTAAACTCCTGTTTTGATGTTAACTCATACATAATTTTATCTTGGAAGTGACTACCATGGTCTATGACAACCGCGTTTGGAATACTGAATCTCGCTACAATCTTGTTAAAAAGTAAAAGTGCAATTGTTTCTCCATCATTATTGAATGTTGGGATGGCCTCCACCCACTTAGTAAATTAATCTACCTCCACGATGATGTAACGATGCCCCCTAGCCGAAGTTGGGTGACATGTAGTGAAATCAATCCCCCCACTTAGTGAAGGGACCAACAACAATAACTGGAAACATGGGAGCAGGGTGTGACCACATCTTCCAAGAGAATATCTAGCATGAGTGATGCTTCTTGACCACCTTAACACAATATTTGATCAATGAAGGCCAGAAGTATCCATCGCAAAGAATGTTTTGAGTTGTTTCCAACCCAGACAAGTGAATGCCACATGATCCAATATAACAGTCATTCAATAAAATCTCAACCTCTTTGTGTGTGAGACAAAAACGAAGAAGAAAATCAATTCCTCGTCGATATAAAGTATCATCTATGATAAGATAATTTCACTCTTGATGGCATACTTGTCAACGCTTATTGTGAGAAGAAGAGGAAGGGAAATTCAAAGTTCTAAGATACAAAAATATATCTCCATACCAAGGGTATGAATATGTAGTAAGGAAAAGATCCCCATTGATCAATGATTCTTCGAGTAAATTGTTACCACTTTCGACCGGAAGTTATGAAATTAGTTCAACAAAGACCAAGGACTTTTTATATTTTGTCGAAACAAAATCCAAGTCAAATTCTTGTAGGATGACTATCCATCCACTTATTTTTCTGTCAATGACCCGTTGTGTCAGCACATATTGAAAAGGGTTCACGACAACTACGATGGTGGTATTGCGAGCTAAGATGTAATGATGGAATCATTGGACACCATGGACAACTACCAAAGTGAGTTTCTCAACATGGGTGTAGTTGAGTTCTGATCTAACCAAGCCTCAGCTAAGATAGTATATAAAATGCTCTTTGAGTGCATCATCCTCTTGGATCAAGACCATGCCAATAGTAGAGTCTGTCGCAGCCAAATACAACAATAAATCCTTGCCATAATTTAGAGGACTAATCAGATGGGCAGACATCAGAACACATTTCAATGCTTTGAAAGATCTTTGGGCCACTTCATCTCAACAAAATGGGACCCATTTCTTCAAGAAACACATAAACCCTTTCGTAATCTCGGAATAGTTGGCAACACAATTCCAAATAAAGTTATCTTTTCCCTTTAGTCTTTGAAGTTGGGGGATTGTGCACGAGGGAGAAAATTTAACTATTGTCTTAACCTTTAGAGTATCAACCATGATCCCTTTAGTTGAAATGATAAAACCTAACAAGCAACTTGACATTATGCAAAAGCTACATTTATTCATATTAAGGAGAATCTAGTAGTAGCAACACCCCTCAAAGATAATTCATAAGTGGGAGGGATGATCAGATCTCTTATGGGAAGGTGATGCTAAATCATCAAGATATGCCTCGACTATATGTTTCAGGTCATTGAAGGAAAATGAAATGGCCCACTGAAAAGTGGTTCCATCATTCTTAAGGCCAAAATACATTTTCCTGTATGTGAATGTACCCCGTGGACATATAAACATCATTTTATGTTGATCCTCAAGCTTGATCTGAATCTAGTTGTACCGAGAAAAAATGTCCATAAAATAAAAGACCTCACAGCCCACACATTAATCGAAAATATGGTCAATGAACGAGGACTAAAAATTACCTTTCGGGAAAGCTTTGTTCAGATCACAAAAACGCATACACACGCAGATCATACCTTTTTTTTTTGTTGACAAGATCGGGGTTCAACACCCATTCCTTCAATTTCACTAGATAGATGAAACCAACCTTAATGAGTGTTTCTACATCAGCCTTGATCATCGCTACCTTGTGAGGATTGAATGGGTGAAGCTTTTATCACAAAGGCTTAGCATCAGGGTAAGTTGTAATCTCGTGTTCAACTATACATGGGTCAATTCCTGACATCTCCTCATAAGACCCAGAAAAAGGGTCATAAAACTCTTTAAATGATTGAGTATAGATCTGAATCTCCTTGGAGGAACAATCCGTTCCAACAAAAATGTTTTCAATGATTCCATGGGTTCTATATATGTTTATAGGAATCGCTTCAGCTATACTTTCCATGTTTCCCTTGGCATAAGTTATGTGCATGGCTAGAGGGTTAACAGGACAAGCGACATCTCCATTCATGGTCGTAGTGAATTTTCCTCCCTCTACTCTCCTCATCTTGGGTAAAAAATAAGATCTGTGGTGAAGAACTTCCCAAGGTCTATCTGATCCAATCATTTCCTCCTATATCGCCTCATTAGAGGGAAATACTAAGTCCAAAGGATCATGAGTGGCAAGAGATTCTTGAGCCCAAATAGGCTTGAGAACGCGATCTAGCTCCTATGAGGGAGTCAGATCAAGGTTAGTCGAGGCTTGATGGACAATGTTGTACGATAAGGGAATATCCATTCTAGGATTTGCTACCCATTCCATCGAAGCTGATGGGGAAGGTAAAGACCATAGTTCATTAAAGTAACTCATTCTAAAAGAAGCAACTTGAAAAATCATAGCCTTCGGTTGATCATGGAAAACTGAAATAAACTTGACATCATTCTAAGGTGGAGGATAATCAAAAGTCCCCATTAGATATGGAAACAATCCAACACCTATGTTGATGGTACCTGGTTGTGGATTGTCAATCATCAGGACCATGGATTCCCTCGATGAAGTGTCAGGACGAGAGAAGGATAACTAATCAACAGTTATTATCTGACCTTTGTGTGGAAAAAATATGACCTGAAAAATGGTGGATACAACCACTATCATATCTAGGTCCAACTCCACCCTAAAAAATGATTATAGTCGAGAGGTGCATCAACTACTTCTACCTTGACGCACATGGATTTTCCTTCCAATTGCATGGGGAATGAAGGAATTATGCCATGTGGTCTAAAATATCTACCATCAAATGTAGTTAGTAATGCCGTGGATGAAGACAACTCAGGTTGGCCAATGGCCTTCCAACATGCCAATGACATTATGCAAGTCAAGGCACCCTCTTCTACCACCGTACACATTTTTTTTTATGTCAACAATTTCGTTGCATACACCACTACCATATGAAAAGCGATGTGGTGAGGCAGAAGAGGTTTATAATCTATAGGGTAAAAAACAATCATTCCCAAGTTTGTGGTTTTTGGTCACTGTAATTTCTTATTTAACTAAACAATCAAGTGCTACATAAATTGTCAACCTAGGTAAGTCTGTTTATTTCAAAGGAAATCAAACACTGTATATGCTTAATCTCAAAAGCAATCTAGAGTTGTAGTAAAAGTATATTAATCACACCTTTCCTTGAACAAACTGAAGTTCTACTTTGAATTACAGAAAAGCAACCTACCTATTGCAGNAACTATTCTGTAACAGAGAACAGGACCCTATTCCCCAAGCAGGAATATTCAACACCTGTTTCCGATTATCACACTTTCATGAACTCATTACTAATAAAAAATGATTGACATGCATTGAAGGCTAACTATCTCTTAACGGAGAACAGGACCCTATTCCCCAAGTAGGAATCTTCAACACCTGTCTCTGATTATCACACTTTCATAAATTCACCAAGCAGGATTGCTAATTAGAATGATTAACAGTTACCCAAGCATGAATTATATGAAAACAATGTACAATCAATAAAGCAGAGTTTCAGCAAAACAATGTTCAGTAAAGTAGAGTTTCAGCAAAACAGAATTTAATCAAGGCATGAACATAAATAATACTAGCACACTACAGAACTAATGGGTGAATATTGTAAAGAAGGTGGGCCCTCCCTTCTCACAAGATTCCCCAGAAATGAAAGGAACTAGGAAGGAATGCTCAGAACAATCTTTTATTCATTTGTCAACTGTATCATGTTACAATGTCTGAAGTAAACATGTCCTTCTCTGTAAATCCTTTCTTAGCCCAGAAAAGTCCCCTTCTAATGATGATTTCCCCTTATTTAAAGAGGAGAATCCCCTCGATACAATTTGATCATCAAATTACATGTGCACATCTGAATCCTATTCTTAGTCAGATCTAATCTCTATACTGGAATAGGATATCCTGGTCTCCCGTAACAGAATGCTATTACAATAGTTGAAATGGTGTTGAGTGAGGTGTAGCTGTTGTGGTTGGAGTAACAACTTCTTTATTTATCTTCTTGTTACTGTTGTTTTATACTGTTTCAGCATCACAAATCACAGACTCTTTCAACAACGTGATTTGCGTTCTGACTGTTTCAACAACCTGATCTCATGCAGCAATGATGGTTAATTCTGGCTCAAGGTGTGGTTGTTGTGGTCAGTGTAACAGATTCTTCTTTGTGTGAATTGTTGTTTCAGCATCATAGACCATAGACTGTTTCAGCCATGAGGTTTGCGTGCTTTTGACTATTTCAGCACGGAGCCTTCAAACAACAACGATAATTTGCAGTTCGAATTGTTTCAGCACTTATATATTTCTGATCGATGGTTAAGTATGAAAGTAATGTAAAATTATATGCAAAACAAATTAAACATATAGCAAAGAGAAGGGATGTTATATACCTTTGGAAAGATAGGGTAAGGTGATAATGTAAGTTTAAATGTGAGTGGAAAAAGGATGTAATGGTAGCAAAAAGTGTGAACAAAAAGGTACATTATAGGGTCCTAACATCCCCCCAAACTTAAAAGATTGCATGTCCTCAGGCAACTTCATTCTGAATCAGAATCTAAATACCAACTCTGAGCGTGCAAGTTACTTAGGCAGTAGCTATGGAAAGTGCTGTCTGTTGGAGCTCTGAATCCTTGAATGCATTGTAGCCTTTGCTAAGCTACTGTTTCGGCCTTCTTGGGCAACTTATGATGAACTTGATATTTCTCTACTAGCATCCACAGAATAGGAAAATGAAACTGATAACCTATCCATCTTTCAACACATTGTTGAATACATTTGATGTAGCTAGGTACCTGGGAGATTGTTGTCTCTAGATTGGTGGGGCTAAAGGGATTGTGTTTCTATCTTTTCTTAGTAGATTGTTGCCAAAACATGTTATTTTCTTGTAGGGTAGTGATCTCTGTGGATTTAATTAACTGTTGAAAATCCTGAAGCACTGTTGTCTTTAGTTGCCGAATGTATTGAATCATCCCTGGTTTCTTCAAAATTTGATAATACTCTGCAACAAAGGTGCCAACAGTTTGTGGTTCTGGCCATATCCAGAGAAGGCGGTTATCCTCGTTATGCTTGGCAGCTAGGAAGTCATTCTGCCATATAATTTGATTGTTAAGGAAGGAGGTGAGTGCCCGAATCTGGATATCATCGACAAGAGGGTTAAGGTTAAGCTGTCGGTTCTTAGGGATGGCCTCATTATGAAGATATACCTCACTGAGGAGGCGTTGATCCATAGTAGAGGCTTCTGCAAAGGTTCTAAAAAAATCTGCTGGATTTAACACTGCATGGGGTCTACTTTCTTTGATTGAGTTAATCTAAAAAAATGTAAGGCATTCCATGAGGAACAGAGAGTAATTGGAGGATGGTTTCCTTGTAGCCAACAACTTTTGTGCCAAGTCAAACATCAGGAGCAATTTTCCTTTTAGCTCTTTATTTTGCTTCTTATGGGCACATGATTCTTGGCATGTTTGCTCCAAATATTTCCAGTTTGAATAGATATGGTTTAGCCAAAGTAGTCTGTGCTCCTGCAGGCTTTTGTCCTGTTACACAGGACAAAAGCCNGTAGCCAACAACTTTTGTGCCAAGTCAAACATCAGGAGCAATTTTCCTTTTAGCTCTTTATTTTGCTTCTTATGGGCACATGATTCTTGGCATGTTTGCTCCAAATATTTCCAGTTTGAATAGATATGGTTTAGCCAAAGTAGTCTGTGCTCCTGCAGGCTTTTGTCCTGTGTAACAGCATACTCTTTTTTCCATTTGTCCATTATTGCCTGCTCATCCCATGGTTGAGTTTGTGTTTTAGCATCGCAAGTGATAGGCTACGGTAGGGTCTGAGTGGCTTGTTCCACAAAGGTGTGGGTATTGATTTGGCTAGGAGGGCCAGATTCATCAATAGGCAATGTTTGTACAGCTTTATTAACAAAAACAGAGGCTTTAGATTTGACAATTGTTGTAGGCCAGGGTTCATTTTTAATTTTGGAAGGTCCTGCTGGTTCTTGTGTAACAACAGGGTTTTCTTCTTTGACTGCAAAAGTCGTAGGTCCAGGGGAAGCTCCTGGCATTGGAATTTGAATTACTTTGTAGCCTGCTTGATAATAGATGTCCCCACATTGACTGAACATATACTCTCTACACTGATTCTCTTTTGTATTTTCCTCTGTCATGGTCGCTATGCGAGCTAGGGTGTACAATTTAAGTTCCTTCTCATAGGCTTCCTTTACCATGACTAGCTCTTGCTTGTAGGCTTCCAGTTCAGACCTTAGGAACTCATTTTCTTGTAAGACAAAGGCCATTGTTGGTTTTGGTTGTTGATATTTCAAGGGTATATTAAGAGGGGTGACTGGTTCTTGTGTAATAGTCACAGCCACACTAGCTGGTTATTTTGGAGCAGCTACAGGATCGGCAACTGATTCTTGTATTTTAGCTTCTTGATGTAGATAAAGTAATGTTGCGACACCTTGGGCATATGACTCCTGTATCTTGGTAACAATATCAGTAGTTGGTTCTTGTGTTTCAGCTGTAGCTGGTTCTTATGTAACAACTATAGCTGGTTCTTGTGTTTCAGCTATTGAATGAGTAGTTGGTTCTTGTGTTTCAGCTACTGAATGAGTAGCTGGTTCTTGTGTTTCAGCTACTGAATGAGTAGTTGGTTCTTGTGTTTCAGCTACTGAATGAGTAGCTGGTTCTTGTGTTTTAGCTACTTGATGAGTAGCTGGTTCTTGTGTTTCAGCTATTGAATGAGTAGCTGGCTCTTGTGTTTTAGCTACTTGATGAGTAGTTGGTTCTTGTGTTCAGCTATTGAATGAGTAGTTGGTTCTTGTGTTTCAACTACTTGATGAGTAGCTGGTTCTTGTGTTTCAGCTACTTGAATTGAAAAGGATGATGTCGCAACACACTGGGCCTCTGGTTCTTGTGTTTCAGTGCCCGTGGGTGGAATAGGTAAAAATTCCAGAATTTGGGAGGTTGGAGGTGTACGGGGTTTTAGCCGGATGGGTTGTTTAGGAGAGGGTTTTGTTGGGAAAAACCCTTTTGGATAAGTACTTGAGAGAGATGGTGATGGGTGAGGGAAAGGGTGGGATTTTTAGCCTTTTTACAGTAATGCGACATATTTCTAAGACATCCGAGCATATAATAAGGAATGTTCACCAATCTAGCATGTCATAAATGAGACAAGAGGACAAAATCGTACTGGTAGACTACCTTGTATCGACCTTCACAGGTAAGGTAGTGCTTGACAAACTCTACAACTTTCGACCAAGGAGTCGGCAATGAGCTAAGTCGAACACCTCGACCTTTAGGCTCAATTTGTTCCCCTGGCAAGAGGAAATCCTGCTGGGCATTAAGGATGATATGTTTGCGGCTAAACCAACGAATGCCATTGACAGGGAGACTTGAAACCTGTGCTATATCCTCCTCTGTAATTGGAATCTGAATCCCTTGAACAATGGAGTAATCTTCCTGAAGATTTCAAGCAAATTGAAGAACCTATTGTTGATCAAATCCCTGTAGCCTCTGAAAATAACCCAGCCAACCTGCTTGCAGAAAAATTTGATAGACTTCTGGATATAGTTTTAACAGGGATGTCATGGCGAGTTTGTACCATATAACAGGGCCTCCCATAGCTAACTTCTTAGTAAAATGCACCGTCAGAGAGTCAAGTAACCGCTTCTATGCAGAGTAAGTTTTTCGGGTGAAGGCATGCAAATGGTGGTGAAACAAACGAAAGGATGGTAAAAAAAATAATTATGGTGGTTGGTTCATGTGATATGATGGTATAATATTTTGATATTCCCCCCCCCTCAAGTACGGCTAAAATAATGATTTTACATGAGTGATAATAATGAGTTAGGATCTTCTCATTAACCATAATTCAATTGTATTTACATATAAAGTTTACATACCTCATCTTTACCTTTTGATTCGTACTTCAAACAAAATATAGTGCCTGTCCATAATAGTTCTGCAGTAGCCATGGCAGAGACTTTTGATTTGTTAGAGAAATTGTATCAAGGATTTGTTTAGTGGAAGGACAAAATGTAGTATGAGAGCGAAAGAGCTTATTGACAGGGAATGTTGAAAAGTTGGTGTTTCAGCAACAGGGAAAGAATAGAGAAATGTTTGCTAAAGGGTGATGTTGTAGAATACTACTGAGGAAGTGGTGTTTCAGCAGTGGCGACATGTTGCTGAGTAGTGGTGTTTCAGCAATAGAGATAAGGGTGAAAAATTGTTGAACAATGGTGTTTCGGAAGTGGGGGAAAAGGAAAAACGTTGCTGAACAATGGTGTTTCAGCAATGGGGAAAAAGGGAAAAAAATTGTGGAACAGTGGTGTTTCGGCAATGGGCGAAAAGGCAAAAGTTGTTGAACAGTGGTGTTTCAACAATGGGGAAAAAGGCAAAAAGTTTCTGAATAGTGTTGTTTTAGCAATGGGGAAAGAAAACGAAAAATTGTTGAACAGTGGTGTTTCAGCAATGGGGAAAAAGGGAGAAAAATTGTGGAATAGTGGTGTTTCGGAAGATGAAGCTTGACTCTTCTTGAAGTATGATCATCCTTTCTTGGTAGGCCTTTTATTTGATCGATAATCTGCAAAAATCAATTGTAACATGCTATTTCTTGATAGGGATTATTAGTAAACAAAATCTAATCTAATACTAAAGAAATTAATTTAAAAAGAATTAATTGCAATAAGGGGTAGGAGGCCCCTCTAAGAAGAGGTATTGAGAGTCTGCCACACATGTGGCCTTAAAATCTTCTTTGGAAATGGGGCGCTGGTACAGACAGAGCCGATGACCATTCACAAGTAACGGTGTTTTAGAGTCATCAATTGTGAGGAGCCTTACTGTTCCATTGGGTAAAACAATGTCCACTTCGTAAGGTCCAAGCCATCTTGTTCGTAGTTTCCCTTGAAATTATTTAAACCGATAATCATACAGTAAGGCCCGATTACCTTTTTGGAATTGCTTATGCTTGATAGTTTTGTCATGCCATTTTGATCTTTGTTGTTGAATCATAGTTGTCTGATGAATGGCATCTAGTCTTTTTTCATCCAATTCATTAAGCTGCTACAACCTGGTTGTCTGTGCATCAGTCAAATCAAGGTTGATAGCTAAAGCAGTCCTTAAGGTTTTGGTTTCAAATTCTACAGGAAAGACGACACTTTTTCCATAAACTAATTCATAGGGAGAGAATCCTGTATTATTTCTCCAGGTAGTTCTGTAGGCCCATAATGCTTCAGGGAGCCTGTGAGACCAATCCTCTCTGTTTTCCTTCACTGTTTTTGTGAGAATGGCTTCTATTACTTTATTTGTGCTTTCCACCTATCCATTGGCTTAGGGGTGGTATGTTGTAGTCATTCTATGCTGAATATGATATTTTTGAAGGGTGGCTTTAAAACCGTGAGAAGTGAAAGGAGGTCCCCCATCTGTAACTAATTCTCTCGGCACTCCAAATCTGATGAAGATGTCTTCAAATAGGAAATCTAGAACTGCTTCTTCAGTTTCTCTATGGAGTGCTTTAGCTTTCACCCATTTGGTCATATAATCTGTGCAAACCACTATATAAACTTTTTGATTGGATGGGGGGTTAATGGGTCCTACAAATTCTAAGGCCCATCTTTCGAATGGTTCGAGTACTACCTGGGGATTTAATGGCATTTCATATCTATGATTAGGTTGGCCCATTCTTTGACAGCTATCATAGGCCCAAACATATTTCTTTGCATCTCTAAAAAGTGAGGGCCAATAATACCCCATCCTAAGAATTTTATGTGTTGTTCTTTTATCAGCAAAATGCCCTCCACAAGGGCCATCATGACAAGCTTTTAGTAGATCATAAACCTCATCTTCTCTAATGCACCTTCGGATTTCTTGATCAAGTCCTGTGTGGAAAAGACACCCACTTATCTATCTATACCAAGAACTTTGTTGAATGATTCTTCTTTTCTCCCGGTGGGATAGGTGTGGTGGTAACTTCTCTGCAACCAAGTAGTTAGCGATGTCTGCATACCATGGTGAGTGAGTAGATAATACAAATAGATATTCATCAGGAAAGGAATCATCTACTAGGGTATTATCATCAGGTGTTAACCGAGAAGTGAAATCAACAACTACATTTTCTTTTCCTGGCCTATCTACAATTGTAATATCAAATTCTTGTAATAATAGTAACCATCTGGTGACTTGAGAATTTGTGATAGGTTTGTTCATTAGATATTTGATAGTTGAGTGATCAGTATGGAAAAGAGTAGAGTAGCCAGTGATGTAATTTCGAAATTTATTAATAGCATAGATAACTGCTAAGAATTCCTTTTCGGTAACTGTATAGTTAAGTTCAGCATGAGTCATATTCTTGCTAA
>JASDQU011375030.1:24604-36248 GCA_032191745.1 Picea mariana | reverse complement strand
TTGATGTCTCATTCCTTCTAAATTCTAGTCTTCTATCTTGTTATTAAACTTGTTCTGGAATGTTGGTTTCATCATTTTCAACTTCCTTTTCTTGTTTTGTTGTCTTCAAACTGTCATTGTATCCTAGTCCTGTCTTGTCATTTGGAGATAATTGACTGCTAAGGATCTCATCTAATTTTTCAGTTATTTTTTCAAACTTCTTCAACTTTTCTGTTGTTAACAGGAGCTCCCCTTTTGTGTGATCGAATTTTTCTTTCAGTTTCTCATAATCTTCTAATTGTTTCTTCAAGCTATTAATGGTGTTTTCAATCTTGTAATTCTCTTCTTCACAACTACTCAATTCACCTTTTAGTATTATGTTTGTGTTTCTAAGGTTTCTATTTTCAGTTTCAACATACTTCAACTTTTCAAGATTCTCATCTTCTTGTTCACTCTCTGCATTGTCTTTGTATCCCCTAAAGGAATCAAGGTTGGTTTCTTCATCTGAATCTTCTTCACAAATGATTTCTTCTTCTTTAGAATTCTTGTGATCATTATCCTGGGTTTCTTGGGTTATGAAGAGGACTTCTCCTCCATCATTATCTTTTTCATCACTCTCATCTGAGGAGATGTCATCATCCTTGGATTAGAATTTCTTTTTATTGTTGAGACTTCTCTTTTTATAGTAGAAGTTTTCAACAATATGTCCTATTCTACCACAGTTAAAGAATTTGAGAGGAAACTTACCTTTGTATCTTCCACTTCCCTTTTGGAACCTTCTTATGAAATTTGTTATTTCTTCATCAAGGTCGTTATCCTTTTCTTTTGTCTTCTTTATGGCTTTAAAGGTTGCTTCATTGTTTGGCTGGTCACTTTATGTAACTTTTCTCATTTCATATGCTATAAGAGACCCATGTAATTCATCCATTGTCATTTTGGTCAAGTCCCTAGTTTCTTCAATGGCGGAGACCTTAGCATCATACTTAAAGAGAAGTGATCTCAACACTTTTTGTACAACCAAGGATTCATCAATATCTTCACCTAATCCTCTGATAACATTAACAACTTCATCAACTCTAAGAAAATAGGTTGCAATATCTTCCTTTTCATTCCTCTTCAAATTTTCAAATTCTTCTCTATGTCATTGAAGCTTGACCTGCTTAACTTTTGAATCACCTTCGTAGATTCTCTTGAGTTTGTCCCATGCCTCCTTAGCAGTGCTACAGCCCATGACTTTTCTAGCAATGGTTGGTGCCAATGTTTCTAGAATAACATGTTTTCATTTTGAATTACAACTCATAAGATTTTTCTCATTTGGATCGGTTGGAGCATTATTTGGGATTATATTTCCATTTACAGGTGAGTACCAAATGTCTACTCCCAAAGACATTAGGTAAGTTTTCACTCTATCACTCCAGTATGCATAATTTATTCCATCAAATTTTTGAATCCCATTTGAAATGTGCTCATGGTCATCCATCTCTGCTCAAGATTTTCCTTCCGGTGGTTAAATTGTTCTGAAGGCAGCCTGCTCTGAAACCAATTGTTGATACTGAGAGGGGGGTGAATCAATATCAAGTACAATTTCAAACCCTTTTCAACTTATACATAAACCATTCAATTATATCCAATGAGCAATGAACAATAGTATAAGAGTTATACCAGTACACAACAATACACCATGCACAATATATGAGAAATAATCAATAGTTATTGTTCAAGGGAAGTAATGACTTCCAAAGGTAGCTATAGCTTCCAAGTGTAAAGGGAGGGATAAACCTCCAAGAGGAAGATACAATCCTCCAATATCAAGAGAGAGTTGAACTCTCCATCCTTTNAAAACTTCACATTAAATCATCACCATCAACCAACCATCACATAAAACCTCATAATGTTTCCTGAGAGTTCTTCAATTTCTACAATTATTCAATTCTTGGAATACTCTGATCCTATAGATAAAATTATTTAATTTTTTCTTTGAAACTTCTCCAAGTTTCACTCCTTGAATCCTCCCCAAAAGGAAGTTATAGAGAGAATGGTAAACCTTGTTCAATTCTGGTTTATTCAAGAGAACGAACTTGTACAGAATGCCCCACGCTCAATATTTAACATCATATTCTGAAACCCGCACACAAGAAACTATAGTACGTAATATTTCCAATGCAATTTGTCCCCAGTCATTTGGATTCTCGATGAGTAAGTTATGACGGTTTTACCCGGAACACATGTTTATTGACTAGCTTCAGGACTGGTCAAAAACCCTATCTTCAACAGAGTGTATCTCCATAATTATAGATAATAAAGAGCTCAAAATTTTACCAAATGTACCTTGATATGTCTTCTCAATACCATATCAATTTCACCATCTGAAACGTTCTAGAAAAAATGTTATAGCAAAAATGGTAAGATGACCTGAAAATAACATACCTTAGAATACATCACCAAAAGACTTCATCCTCCCTTGAAATCCAACCTTCTTTACTTCTAATTTACTCTAAAATTAGAATTGTGTATCAAATGAATGTATACTGGTATTTATTTATTACATTTATGTCACTTCCTTGTAACATTAGGGCCAACCTGACACTTTCTTATTTTGTAATTCTTTTCTTTAATTATCTTCATGGCCTACATGTACTTCCTTCTTCAATTCACTTTGTCATCTTCAAAAATTCATTTCTCCTCAACCATGAGGATCGACGTGACGTGCCACATACCACCAGAAAAATCATGATGTATACTATCCATCCATGGGTGTTGTATATGCTTGTGCATTGTCCTTCATGTCCAAATACCTTCATCAATCTTGCGGTCCAAAACCCATGACTAGGGTTGACATCATTGACAACAACCAATATTCCAACAATTCTTTCTAGGAAAAATTTTAGTGCTTAATTTATTCTTAAGCATAATTCTATCATGCATGAGAGCTAAGTTGAAAAAAATGCTTTAGATGTAGAAATTAAAGATGTATATGCAACTTTGTGTCAAAGTAACCAAGTAGAGGAATTGGATTACCATGTGCATAAAAAAAAATTGTATCATCTTGAAAAGCTATGTATTCCACAGGGTAAAAGAGTCAACATCACAAAAGAAGCACATACTTCTCTTATTGTTGGCCATTTCGGTATAGGCAAGACAGTGGCACAATTACAAAGGTATTTCTATTGGCCTAAAATGAATGAATGTGTATCAAAATATATAAGAGGATGTTCTTTATTTTCTACAAGTAAGGACAAAAATAGAAATTTAGGATTGTATACTCCACTTCCAGTTCCTTCCCATCCTTGGGAAATGATTTCTATGGACTCTGTAGGAGGACTGCCTATGTTTTAAAAAAGTCATGATTATATTTATGTTGTGGTGAATCGTTTCACCAAAATGTGTATTTTGATGCCTTGTAAGAAGCAGGTTATAGCTGAACAAATTGCACAAATGTTCTTCCAACATGTATGGGTTGAAAAACTCCATTATTTTTTATCGAGATTCTCAATTTCTTGGGAAATTTTGGTTAAGCTTATGGGTACTCATGAAAACTATGTTGGAAAAGAGCACAACATTCCATCCGCAAACTGATGGTCATACCGAAGTGGTGAACATAACAGTAGTATACTTTCTTTGTGGTTATTTTAGCAAGCATCCTAAGCTTTGGGATGAGCACTTACACTACATTCAACATGCTTATAACCAGGAAAAGCGTTCATCGACTCAAACATATCCATTTGAGGCATGTTTTGGTTACTTACAAAAATCTCCTTTAGATTTTATCTTTTGGAAGGATGTTTCTATTGATGGTCATTATGGAATTGATCAAGCAAAGAAGTTCATTGAACAAGTTCAATCGGTGCATGAAATGGTACAAGAAAAGTTGGAAAAGATCCAATCCAAGTACAAGACAAGACATGATAAGCATCGTGTTGATCACAATTTCTTGGTTGGAGATTAATTTTGGATTTAGATTAGAAAAGAGAGGCTTAAAGTAGAAGGTAAAAAGTTGAAACCAATTAGGTATGGGCCTTTTAATATTGTAGAAAAGATTGGTAACACTGCCTTTTGTTTGCATTTGCCTCCTTATATGAAAATGTATGAAGTTGTTAATGTTCAGAATTTGAGATTGTATGAGCCTCCTTTGATTGATGATCAAGGAGAGCATGTTCAGATTCCATCCATAGAATACTTCTCACCATAATTTATTTTAAAATTGCAATAGGATACCATCCTTGACAGAAGGATAAGAACTTCAAAATGAGGGAATGTGGAATACCTTCATGTTTGTCTCAAAGGAACAAATCCAAGAAAATATAAATGGATTGAGGTTGGAAGGGTGAGGGAACTGTACCCTCACATACAGGTTGAATGAAAATATTTTTTTGGAGGTCCAAAAGCTTCTAATAGGGAGGAGTGATCCAGGGGATAAAAAAACAATGCTCAAAATTCAAAGTGTTCAAAAATGCTAAAAATGGTACCATTACATAGATATTTTCCTCATGAATCCAATACAAATTGAATGGGATCAAACATAATATGTATGGAAACATTATGGTGTTCTTTCCATTTTCCCCAAAAAACAAAAATTTTGTAGAATGCATAGTCTGTACAGCTGATTGGGCAATCCGTACAGTTGACGTGGCAGGTTGTGACTGGTATCTGACTGAACTTGGTTGATTGATGTGGTCCAATGGTAGGGTTCCAAATGGCACCCCTCGAGCCACCAAAATTTTGGGACAGACCTCCATGGGAATCGAACGCCTGACCTCCAGGCCAAGTGGGTAGAGCGGGAGTGGTTTTACTTGTCCACCTATTGGGTGTTCTTTACCCACATATGGCATCGATTATATTTGAGTTCAAAGGAATGAAATTTTAGTGGTCAGCCCCAACTTGTGTTCAGACTATCTACAACCACCAATGCCACATGGCTAGGAGAGTGGGAGAATTGGGGGCCAGCCGATAGGGGTAGGTGGTTAGTCGAACCCTTGGACACATAACCCTCCCATGCGACCAAGAATCTCGGAGGTAAGGTGCCTAGAGTGCTAACCGCGTGCCAAAATCGCCTACAAGTATAAATTGTTCATAGAACCAGGCTTGGGCATGCGTGATCCAGTTTCACGTAGTGTGTGTGCATTTTGGGAGTCTTCTTTTGTTGTAGGAGAGGGGAAAAAATTCAAAGAATCATAACTTCTTCAATATTTGGCCAAATCAGGTGCAGGAAGATCTTAGACAAGGTTTTTTGACAGTTTTGGAGCCATTGGAGCTATTATTTTTTCCATTTGAGCATAGCAAATTGTTTTTTTGCACTATTTCACACTTAATGAAAGAGGACCACTTGAAAGTTGGACAAGGAGATGTAGCCCATTTGAGAGGGTGAACTCTTTTATCATTTCTTCAATATTGTGTTAAGTGCAATATGGCATGGTTGTTATTTATATTATTTCTACATTATTGAGCTTAAAAACACCTTAAATGTATGTGCTTGTAGACTAATCCATTGCCCAAGACACATAACAATTTATTTGCAATTTTCACAAACCTTCAATTTCGGATCAATGGGGTAATCAATAATGGAAACTTTCTCATCATACTTTAGCAAGCTATGAAATGGACTATTGCATACATCTCGAAAGGATTCACCATGAAATGTATGTGCAATGACTAAGAAACTAGCTAACTTGCTTGGCTTAATATTTTAAATGGAAAAGAGGTTGATCCTCTAAAAATTCATCTTGGAGCATGAGGTAAAAGTGCTTTTGGTTGGCTGAATATAACCCAACTTAGCATCGATTGTTAACCAACTTTTATTGTCATGCCATTTTGCAGGAGTAAAAGGCCCACTATATGGGTCTAATGGCCAAGCCATAATTCATAGTGAGAAGATTTTAGAAGATTCTCTTATAATAGAATCTTTACGCTGCCCTTGTTGGGAGATATGGGAGAACTAAAATTCTAAATTTTTGTGATATTATTAAAAAACAATTTAAAATTAATGTTGATAAAAGGAACATGAATGTAAGTTAAAGCATATTTATCATATACAAAAATAAAATTGAGATACAATCATGTAGTTATTTTGTTCAAGTTAGTAAAAGTTATTTTTTTTTCCACGGAAAATAGAGTTTATGTAACCTTTAGAGAGTTCCCTTCATTTTAAGGATGATACTTAGTGCAAAGTAGACTACATAGATTATGGTATGCTGACTCAATAGGGGCTTCAAGTTCTTACAAAAACTTTAATATCCAAATATGATTTACTTTTCCTTTTTATAAAAGGAAGACATGACTACTTTTCCCTTTTATAAAACAAGATATGACTAATAAAGTGACTTAATAAAGTGTGACATAGTTTGATCTTATTGTAGTGACATTGGCATAGTGTTTTAAGGGAGATGTTGTCACGTAAATGTTATGTGACAGAAAAGAAATTAAGTAAAATAATAATAATTTTGATTGTACATAATGTATGTAAGTGACAACGTCTAAAAAATTAAGCCAGTGTGAATTCATCTTAAACCTGGATCTATCAAGAACAAAGAATGATCAACAATTAAGACAATGTGAATTCATATTAAACCCAGATCTATAAAACACCAAGAAGTGTCCACAACTTAATAAATCTTATCCCTCTTTATTTTCCTTTCCATAAAATAAGGATATTATGAATAAATTTAGTTATCAAAGTAATTTTAGTCGCATAGATGTTTTTAGTTACCTAAGGTTTTTCGACCATAATCCATCTTTATCTCAGAACTTGTGTGTTTATAAGTGGCATTCTTAAATATTAGTTCAAATTGTTATAGGTGTTTCACATGATTCATTGAATTACCTAATGCCACCAATGAATGTAAGTTGGTCATGTTTCTTATTTTTGTTGTTTAGTAGTTAATAAGGCTTTGATTTCCATGTTAAGAGATGACCTAAGGATATCAAAATGGTAGGACAAAGCATCCATAATTTACTGAAAGTGACAGATTCAATATTTTAACTAGTGGAGCCAGAGAAGGTTTTCATGACTAGATGTATTGAAAGTGATAGATTCAGGATTTTAACTAGTGGAACCACATAAGGGTTTCATTACTAGATGTGTCTAGGAAGGTATTAGGGATCACATCATTGTAGTTTATGAGATCAATTTAAGTATGGGAAAAAAGGATCACATCATTGTACTTTATGAGATCCATGTAAGTATGGGAAAAGGAACATATGTATGTAGTAATTCTATTATTGAAGAGTTTTTCTCAATTTTATAACTTGAGGGAGGATTGATGAGAAAGGTTAAATGAAAAAATGTAATAATATTTGATTTTTAAACTATCTGGTGTACAGGAAGGTTTACACTTTTGGTTAGATGAGAAACTTAAACCATATCATGTAATGGCAAGGGTAGTCAAGAGTCCGAGTTTTACGTAGATTATATTATATTAAATTTGAAGTAAGAACATATGGGGTTTGATTGTTGATAATGAAATTATTAGTGTGGATGAAAAAAAGGATGCATGTTCTAAAACCAAGGATGTGTAGTTCTGAAATGGTAAAGAAGTTTGGGGATGGATATGGATGTTTGAATGTAAGTTTGAGGATGGGAACGTGCTTCATAAGAAGAAATGATAAACTAAGACACTGATTCTTATGAGATCATGAAAAGATCCCTAAAAAATGATTCTTAGGTCAATTTGTGCCAATTCATAGCTATGGAGTGAGGGTTTCACTAGGTAGTCATTCCAAGGATAACATGGCTTATTGGGACATAAGGGTATACATGGGTATGAAATTGATTACATGGGGAATTTTATCATGAAGTATACGTAGGTTAAGACACAATTAAATATAGTAAGATCTATGGAATGGAAATGGAAACCCTTGCATTGACATGAAAAAACATGGGTCCTCAATAAAGCTAGTTTGTGTGAGAAAGCCTTTGAGATATCATGGAAAAGGAAGGAATTGAAATTTTTTAGGAGCCTTTTGTAATGATGGGCTCTGATGTGATAAAATATTCTACATTTACAAATTGATGTGATGAAATGATGAAGTAAACTCTAGAGAGAAGAGAAGGTTGATACAAAATTATATTGTTTTTGTTCATATATTTGACTAATATTGTAACATCACTTACCTTGTCAAGTGTGTACTCACATATCCATGATTTTAGTCCTTTCTACAAGGTGAGGGTGTGCATTATCGAACCATCAATAAATAAAAAATTCTAATGCAAGGCCTAACATTGATTAAATAAGTAATTATGGTTGAAGGAAACCACAGAGGTAAAATTAAACTTCAAGGAACATATGAGGACGGAGGATAGGCATAGAGAAATCCCCATTTAGGGTTCAACACTAAGGGGTTATACTTATATATCAACATGAAATAGAGTCTCTAAGTGTCTCTCCTAAATTTACTAACTGGAGGATAAGTTTTAGAATTGACATAAATTTGAATGTAATTTAAGTTCCATAGGTTCAAAGGGTGGAGAATAGAAGAAAACCCTAATCTAATTAATAATAAACCAAATATACCAAGAAATTTAAATGGAAATGGAATAATCTAATGAAACTATAAAATAATTACATATGAAATAAAAATAATGAGATAAACTACCTAGATGAGTTGGTTATCCAAATTGGGTCATTTTATTATTTTTCATCTCTCTCAATACTTTCTGGGTGGAAAAAGTGGAGGAATCATCTTGTAGGGCCATTTTGACGGCTTTTCCAAATTTGGAAATTTAGGTCCAAAAACCATTTGAAATATTATGGAGCCATTTTGAGGCATAAAAGGACCCCTTTTTTTCCAAACATTACCAAGGAGGAATATTCTATATTCTACACATTGATAAATTTCCAATGGTGTATACCATTCGCTAATCAGAGTTCGTATGAGAAAGTTATGCCTCCTTCAAGTTGACCTACCATATTGATCACCATGGTGCGAGTGTATGCCACGTAAACCTTCATTACTAGACATGCAGGGCTAGCCATGTAGTGGATTTTAGAAGAAAATTTTATAATTTCTAAAACCTTATATCAATTCAAGGTTAAGGAATTCAAAACCCTACCCATAGATGGTTATCATGTTGTTTCAAATATCAGGCCACTACGAGGAGAAGAGGTTCCATTATTTTTCATTGTATCATATTCCATAGCTAAGCATAACATCCGAGAGTGGTGTTTTGTGAGAATAACAGAGGAGGAGATATTTTGTAGCATCCATACATGCCACAGGTCAAAGGAAACTCAACGAAGAGTGCCTCTTTGTTTGTACTCGCATCATTTCTATACCAGCAGAGAAAAGAGAGTAGAGTAGCCTCACCTTCTAGATGGGTTTTCTCCTATATTGGGTTTCCGACGTCATATATTTTGTTTATTTGTGGATGGTGTGATTTTATTTCACTTTTCTATATTTTTCGCATTTTATCCATTTTATGAATAAGAATAAAATCAATAACTAAGTATTATGCAAATATAAAGGAATTTTAACCTTTATAGGTAGATTTTGTTTTTATTTATCAAATCTATTGTGATGAATTTTTCTAGTAGAATATCCATGGAAATCTACATATCAATTGGAATGTCGCAATCTACATGATATTTTAATGTATGGTCGATGCATCAACATCAATGAATATAGGAGTGTTACTTGACCAATGGGAATGAGAACATAACTATGGCGTAATGTGAAACACAATGGGGTTTTCCTCCAACATATATGAAGGTGTGACAATGTATGAATCTAAGTGCGGTCCCAAATTCTACAATTCAAAAGAGTTTTACTCCAACAAAATCTTTAAAACATATTTGAAAAGGACAAAATTCCAAGAATGAAAGTGAAAAACATTATAGAATGAATTATAATTTTACAGGGTCTATATAACACCTCAAATGCAAAAGTGGGTTTTTTTTGTATATGTATTTCCTTCCAAAAGGGTTCATTGAAGTCATATGTTATACTTAGAGGGAAAATATCACTTTATCTTATCGAGGAACACAAGGAGCACTTTACTAGCAATTCTTTAAGATTGTGTGATCTAGGGTATATGGGTTCTCAAAAGGACTAGATGTCAATATTATGGCAATATAATTTATAGCTAATTACTGATTAAAATTAAGCATGGTTTGAAAACATTAAAGATCATCAACATGATTTTCATGGTTTTATACTATATTGGAAACATGTTCCTTCATATGAATACTTAACTCATCACTCATGCATAGATAGAAAAATATTTCACACATTATAAAATAGAAAATATCATTGAAGATGTGTTTCTTTATGAAAACCTACATTCTAGAAAACCAAGGATGACTAACAATGGAAAAAACAGGTCAACTAATTAAATGTGAGAACCCTGATGAACCTAAAAGGACATTCAAAGCTTCCAAATAAGATATATAAGGATTCACAAGATGAAACTTTGGGAAATTAAGGGTCATGTTAAGGTTACTTAATCTTAGACCGAGTAGCAACTTGTCAAAACAATCTCTACGAATGTTTATATATCCAAACATATGTGGGTTGCATAATAAAGTTCAAGATATATTGTTACAAATTAATGTTTATATATCCAACCATATGTGCGTTGCATAATAAAGTTCAAGATATATTGGTACAAATTAAATTCATGTTGTTAATGTAATTATGCCATTTTGAAATGTATTGTGTCCCTATCCTAGTCCTTTAATACTATCTAAAATATTTTTTCCTCACTTTCCTTAGATAACACGATTCTCTTATTTGAACCATCCAGTTTATTAAGTTGTAGTCTAAACATTCTACATTTTGGCTCTTTTCCGGTGATATGTTTTGGCCATATTAGCCCAAAATTCGGCAAGAAATTATTGGATCTGTAGATTTGAGTGGTTAATTATGAATAATTCGAGTGTCCTAGGGGTTTTTCAACACATTAAATCCATTTATACATTCATAAATGAAATTTAAACAACATAAAATTGTGATTTCATGCAGATTCATATCGTAGGATTTCGACGAAAAGGTACAAAATGTAGAACAATTAGCCAACGCCTTTTCTTAATGATTTTGAAATAAATAAGAGATTAATACCTCTTTATTCATCTAATATTGTTGCTACGATATCAAAAATGCTATTGTTAATCTTGGATTTGCAACAAATATTATTTATACTAGTCTCATGCACACCTTAGGTATAAACATGGTTGATCCTACTAACATGTTTTATGATATATTTATTGAAACTATTGTTTACCCTGTTCACAAGGTTATCCTTTCCATTGCCTTAGTTGATTGCATTGTCAATTTCAAATAAATTGGAAATTATTAATCAAAAATGACCCATTCGGTAGTGTAATTTTATTATTGGGTGAGTGCACAAAGTTGGTGGACGATAAAGTGGAAACGGGGTGGGCAGGAACACAGAATCATAGGAATGCATGTGTGTTTCTAGGAATGTGCACACATTCCTAATGTGACAGGTTCGACAAGCCATGTGTTCCTATTAACATAAAATATCTCTCTATCCCCTCTCTCTCTCTCTCTCCATCTATATTCCTCTCTCTCTCCATACACTCTCTCCCTCTCTCTTACTCATTATCTCCTCTCCCCTCTCTCTCTCTCCATATATCTTTGCCCCCTCTTCCCCTCGCTTATTGTGTCTAGCTTGTTCCCCTGTCTCTCTACCCCATCGTTCACCCCCTCTCTC
>JASDQU011375030.1:0-22718 GCA_032191745.1 Picea mariana | reverse complement strand
AAAAGCACTTCGCAAAGTATTATGTTAACTCTTAGAAGGTGACATGCATTAGTTTCTTAACATCACAGAGTATAATCTAAGATAGATCGGCAGAGTAACAACTAATGTTAATATACCCTGAGCACTTAGCACTTAGCATTAGAGATTAAATATATCATTCATTTACCCTTCAAACAAGTAAATCACTTTAAGCAATAAAATATCTATCGATTACACATCATAATCAAGCACTACGCAAATTCATAACGAAAATAACATAGAAAAAATAAAACCATGAGACACCAGATATACATGGTTCACCCCATGGTGGGGCTACGTCCACAAACCGCTTCGCCTCTTTATTATTCTACAAAATATTACATTCATTCAATCCTGTGCACTAAGCCACAGAGTCGAGCTTCGCACAAGCCAGGATATCTGTGCACTAAGCACTAGATCCTACTTCCAAAACCTCCCAAAACTAGGTCAATGCACAGAGTAAACTCTTTGTCGAGCAAAAATCCTTAACACACATACATTCCTTTGCACAAAGAAAATCAAACTATTTTCACTTATCTCTCCTCTCTTCTAAAGTATATTCTTCTTTATTTATATTTTACAACCTCTTACAATAAGGCCTAAACATGGGGAAAACCCCATGGGCTGACATCCCATAAAATCGTTACAAAACCCTCGAGGAACCTTTATTGGGTCCACATAACCCTTCAAAATGGGTGAGATCCACGATCTCAGCTCCGCCTAGGTGCTCCTTCTTCGACCAACGTGTCGAAGACCAAAAGTGGGCCAAAACTGACCAAAGTTTCCCCAAAACTTTGTCGAGGGCCAACACAATTCACTATGAATTAAAATAATTTTCTCTCACAAGGCTAAAGGCTTCATATAGAGTTATTATAAACTATAGTGCACAATTTTGTAGAGATTGCAATGAAAAATTATCTTGTGGTCATGTCTCATCTTCTTATATTATGTGGATATGCCTAATGATGTTCTCCAATATTTTTTGGTTTATTATTGCATAATCATACAAGTAATACTATGATAAGACACCATGTAACAATAAATTCGTTATTCTTAACACACAACTTCATTACTACTTTATTTACATTAAATTTATTCTTTATTATGTTATTCATAAACTATGCACTTTTGTTTTTTATGAATCACTTCATTATCTAATAGAAACTCAACACTCTTTTTGCATCTTGTTTAATATCAAATTATTTCACATATCATCTCCACTTCATTATTACTTTATTTACATTAATTTTATTCTTTATTATGCTATTCATAAACTATGAAAAAAAAATTATGAATCACTTCATTGTGTAATAACTACTCAACACTTTTTTTGCATCTTGTTTCATATGTAATTATTTCACATTACATCTTCGCTTAAGGTGATTTGGAATTTCATGATAATGAAATGAAAAATAGTTTTGGCATATAAAGGGAATATAGAGACACAATGGAAACCAATTTAAACCAATTTATATTAGTGAAAAAATAGTAAAAACCATTATTGTTACACACCAAAATGTCACACTTCAGTGTCACACCCCCAAGTGTTGCAAATGTCGCAAAGTGACGTATGCACCTTATTAAGTGTTGCATGCATTGTTGCAAGTGTCGTATGCACCCTACCAAGTGTCGCATTCATTTTTCTAGGTATCAACACCCCTTGACACCATGAAAACAGTTGTCCATGACCCCTAAATAATATTGGAGGAAGAAACCCATCATTTCAAGGTCAAAACACACATTTGTCTTGGAAAAATTGACCTTTTTGGGGGCATTTATGAAGGGTGGAGTCCCCTTGGCCATGTTGGGGGAGGTCCACTTCATGGAATGGATCCCCCTTTTCCATGTTATAGGAGTACCACTATATAGGATGGTGCCCCGTATCTCACTCTGGGCGAGCGCTAGTCTTGTTAGAGGGAAAAGGAGGGTCCTTCACCTTATTCTATGGGCCATCTCTCTTGGGATGAGGTTGGTTATGTTCGAACCCCATGCTACGGATTCACCTTAGGATCTGATGAAAACCTTAAGGAGACATATCCTCAAATATATCCTTCATTTTCTCATGTTTGTTTTGCCTCTCAATCTTATATATTGAAGGTATTTCCAAGGTGAAGGGGGAAGTCATCAGATAGAGTATCATCATTTTGATCTTGGTATATTCGTGAAAGGGTTGAACGAGGATATATTGGAGAGGTTGTTGCAGAATAAATCGTGGTCTATAAGTATCTTATTTATTGGTTCTCATTCAATATATACATGGCCTATTTCCTTCAAGATTGTGTATTTTCTCATTTGCTTGTCTACTGCTGCTCTAATATTCGTAGATGGACTTTTATTATTTAGTCTTGTAGAGTAGGAGATAGTTTTTTTCCTTTAATTTCCATTGCAGATCTCAATTTTCACTAGGGATTTTGAAGATCAAGCTTAGGTATTGGAAGCAGTGAGGAAAAATGTCGAAACATGTTCATAGTATCCTTTCTCTCCTTCTCATCCTGATTAGTTAAGATAAGTTTAAAGGGATTTTAGTGTCCACTTGTACTTTTTTTGTATTGGAATAGGGGTGTAGTAATCCAATGGAAGTTTCATCTATCCACAAACAAAACATTCTGTAATAGAAATTGACGACTCCACTGGGGCGAGACTTTGACTAGTCTTTCCTTGGATCATATAAATCCTTTTCCTATCATTATATATTGTTTGGTTCTTGATTCTGATCTATTTCTCGTTCCCTCTTCCTCATTGAATATTTTATAGAGCCATTTATTGAGTCTTTGTTGAGTCTAAGCCTTTGAAAGCCATTTTTTGAACGTTTCCAGAAAGTGGCACTCCCATGCAGTTCACACCAGGGTGCCATTAGCCTTATTGGCGCTCCCCTCCAGTGCATACAGGGGTGAAATTAGTTTACCGGTTCTCCCTAAGGGCCTCCTAAATGGTTCCATTCCCTTGACTAGTGCTTTGACTTGTTGAGAACAGGGGCACCAATCTCCTTTTACATGATTTTTTTCCTCTTTCTCCCTACGTTTTCTCTGTCTTCTTTTGAGGGTATTTTTTCCCAGTGAGTCTTGATTTTCTTTGACTTTGTTTGGATTGATAATGTGACATTTAACACTCATTCATATGACTTCTTTTAGTTTCCAATATTCTCTCCTAGTTGTGATCCCCTTGGGTTAACAAGATCCATTGGTTCATCCTTCCTTCTGGTTTTCTAATCTTTTCCCCCCAAAGCTTTCAGATTGCTTGATTGAACAGGAGTTTTCATCAACTAGGGTTTGAAAAGGTTTCTTGGTATTGAGCCTTTTTGTCTTCATTGAAACATATCATTTTCCTGGATGATTAGGACTCTCTCTTTTTCCACAACCCACTCTTGAACAATTTTTCTTGATGCTCATGTTTTGAATATTTTCATGAGTACTTTTCTTCTTTATGTTTTGCATCGTTGCGTTATTCATTGAACAGGTTATCCCGTACTTGTTTTCTTTCAGTTCTCATCACTTTGAGTGCCCTTTGTTTCATTGATTTTTTTCCTCGTACTTCTTTGTGTCAAACATATATGTCTTTCATTTCACTTGAAAGTTCAGAAGAGAAAACATTTTCATATCTCCTTTCATACATAATAAAACGAAGAAATTTTGCATTCTTTAGGAAGTTTTTTTCGTTATATGCTTAGAAAAAGAGCTAGTTTTGCATGTGCATTTCAGTTTTCAGAAACATTTGATTGGTAGTTTGGCATTATCTTGATCCTAAAAATTGAAATTTGCATACTTTTGAGTGTTTACTTGTGTTAAGAAGAATATAACTTTTCTCCTTCCCATACATAGAATTCATCAAAAGGAATGAACTACATTTCATTCTTTAGAATTATATTGGAGTCAAGTCTCTCAAACGTAATTAGTTTCATATTTGTGAACCTACTGAGTAAACACCGTTAAAATCAACCATATTCTAATAAAATCAACTAGAATATTTTTTGGTTTTAGCACACCAACAATAGCACAAGATTGGGGACTTTGGACTAGCTAAAGTGAGTAATTTGTACAATAATACTAAACAGACTATAGAGCACTAAAAAGTGTACAAATCCAACTTTTGTATAAGCATATTTCATAAGCCCCTCTCACAAAGGGGATAAATATGAGGTCGCATGCGGGAGAGAAGCAAAGATTATGCCTCCAAATATTAACCAATTGTAGTGGATAGAGCGTATATTGGGCGTTGTTTCTTGAGAAACCACTGGTTTCATTTGGTCTCTATTCTTCGTGAATTCTGAATGCATTCAGGGTCATCTAGAGTCTACCAGTCCACTTGTATTCATTTATGTTCAAGAGCTTTGGACTTGGATATCCTACCCATACATTTTATCTCGAGTATCAATTGTACCCGCCCAGAGATTGACTGTGAGTTGGTATCCTTAGTGGCCTTTCCTAGGTATCTACATAAGTGACTTTGGGGGGATTCTGAAGGTACCTATGGAAACCATCATATCACACTCTTAGTACCCTTGGAGGGTGATATCGCGAAAGTGAGGGTTTCTTGCACTGAGAAGGGATGTTACGTGGAGATCGGGCTAATTGCTTCTCATTTCTTCGTTGGAAAATTGATATCCTATCTTCGGAAGATCCTTGAGCCTAGTGTTTCTTGGTTGATTGCTTTTAGTTTTCTAGGAGTGTTTTTCTTTGAATTTCATATTGCTCCTTAGGATCGAATATTTCACATTATTCAAGGTATGGAACCTAACATTCAGGAACCTCGACAGAATTTTTCTTATGAAAGAATGAGCGTAGATCAACCTTCTGAAACCAGGAGTGTATCTCCTAGAAGTCACCAACACGTTCACCATCCACCATACACCATCCACGATATATGTTGATCCACCATCCATGATATATGTTGATTATTATTCTTCTTATCGATTACTGCCCAGTTCCACCACTACACAATATTTTTGCACGAGCTCATCATCTTTTGGTTTTCCTAAAGGACTTGGGAACTCATCTTTCTCCAAAACTCTTGTAGTTGTTACTCTTGGTGATTCTAATTTACCGAAAACATTAGTGACCCGAGTAACCTTGAATCAAGCATATGAACATACATCTCCTTTCACACATGATTTAGGTAATATCCCTGCTTAATTATTTCCCCACATGCACACACCAAGTTCTTTACTTGGTTGATCCATCAGTCAGATAGTTAGAGGTCAAGTCATTCACAAAAACATGGTTAGGTAAGATACTCAAACTCCATCTCATACATCAAAAATCAATACACCCTACATTGGAAGTCAATCTTCAATGGGAGGCCAACCTTCAGTTGGGTAGAAACCTTTAGTTGTAGGACAACATTTTACTAGGGGGAAACCTACATGGTTGAAACATCAACAAGCCTAGGGGAAAACTTTTCTTGCAAGTCCTTTTATCCCTACTACCACTGGCCTATATCCTTGACAACCATTTCCAATATTTTTTAACCCTTTGTGGGGTCAAACCAATTCGGCGAGCGTACCTTTGCAAGGAACTTTTCCATATCAATCTGTAAACCCCATGATTATGATGCAACATTACCTTCAACCACCATACATGGGGGGACCATCAATTCAATCTCAATATGTAGGAGGTCCATCATAGTACATGGGTGGGCATTCAATACAACCACCTTACATGGGTGGACATCCTAGGAAACCACCTTATATGGGAGGACCATCTAGTTTTGTTGTATCGTCGAAACCTGGATATGATCCTGATTTTGTTCCCATGTCACATGGTTACCACCAGTATCCACATGCTAACTGAAAACTTTCATTCTTTGTTACGTTAGATCTTCCAGATATTTTGTGTTTGACAAACGATCCCATCCAACATGCCCCATTTTGGCTCGCCGTCCCTATCTCAAAATTCAATGAAAAACCTAGGGAAGATCCTAACAATCATGTTGTGAATTTTCATTTATGGTTTTCTTCCAACTCTTTGATGAATGATTCCATCTGTCTTAGGATTTTTTAGAGAACACTTATAGTTGAAGCAACGAAATGGTACATTGATTTGCCATGTAACTCCTTTTTCGACTTTAATTCTCTTGTAATGGCTTTCCTGGTGCATTTTCAGTTTCTTATACAGTATGATACCGGTAAAAAACTTTTTACCTCACTCCGAAAATCCTATTCTGCTGACATATATGATCATATTCATGAGTGGAGATGGTGGAGAGAGTTTATTAAAGCTCCCATTCTAGACCAACTCCTTGCATATTGATTCACAAAATCGCTCTTGCCTCCCATTTCCCATGATTTTTATATGGGAAATGTTGTTACTTAGGAGTAGGCTATTATCCATGCGCATTATTTGGAATTGTTATATTCCCATTCTAACACACTTTATGAACTAATCCCTCATGCTCCTCATCTGTCAAATGATCCATCAAGACCTGCTCTGGAACCAAGTTCCATTTCAAACACCACAACTACTTCTGCTCCTACTCAAACCTCGGAGGTGAATGTGGCCCAGTCCACTTCATCTCAACAATAAGGAGGTAAGAAGAAAAGCAAGGGTAAATCCAAAAACTTTTCTAACAAGCAGGATAATACAAAGACTGATGATACTCAATCGAATAGGAAGGATAAGTTTCCTTGCATGATTTGTGGGGAATGCACTACAAGAAATAATTCCCTCATCATTAAGTTATCACTAAATTTATGAATGGTACCTCCCAACCGATTCAATAACAACATTTGATTGCACAAAATCCTAGCCCTCCGCAAGGGGGAAATGCAGGTCATTCCCACCATGGGGATGCTTCATCAAGAATCTTGAAGGTATATATCTTTAAGGTGGTTAATGTAACAACTAGCGCAAATAATTATGACCCTCCTCTAAGTGATCAAACTAAAGGAAAGGTTGTCGATCAGCCCTCCACTTCTACTCCTCCTCCATCTTCCATTCTTCTTCAGATTGAGAAGAAAATTTCTAACACAACATTTCTCCCACCCAATATCATAATTCGAAAGACGACATTTAATCCCAATGACCATGCTTCCCAAAACTACAATATTGTTTAAGATTTGGCACAAGCGCTTTTGCTATGTCAGCCCTCAAAGTTCTATAGCATTGTCTAAGTCAACGTAGAACCCTATTTTCAACCATTGGAGCCATGGATCCCAAGGATTCGAACCTGATTATGTTCAATATGGACTATTATAAGGAGAGACTTTCCCACCACTTAGCATTCCAAATTCAAATTTTGGTTGGTTGAAAGAACATCCATCGCACTGACTTGGATGAGGGAGCCTCTACATGTGTCATGTATTTTCCTTGTTGGAGAGCCCTTGGTTCTCCTACACTTAGCCAATCCCCTACCACCCTGAAATCATTTGATGGACGTGGCTTCCAACCTCACATACTCTTGAAATATTTCTCTATGAATTTGAAGGGTAAAACTATTTTAGTCTATATCGAAGTTTTTGGACACACTGACCACACTGAGAGGGTGGGGGTGAATTGGTGTGAGCCTCTTTTTATAACTCTTTACAAAAATTTAGTTAGAAACCACTTCAAATATCATTATTCATTGATTACATTCAAAACTATATGTTTTCATGTAAACATATCTCAACAACATACATCATCAATAAACCATCACCATGAAGAACACAAGATATATATATAAACTTTTTGTATTATGTGTTACAGGAGACTACAATCTCAGGGTTATATCAGCATTAACTAAAAATAGAAACAACTTCAAAAGAGTACAAACTCTAAATATAATACCCATATTGAAAATATCAACACCAAATGATATGTGAGGATTCTAATCCTCAAGTACAAGAACCAACTTGTAGACAGAAAGAAATCTGTCAATTTGTACCAAAAGTATATACCAACACAAGTGCATCAACTATGCACAAACAGTCACAATAGCCTATCACCTCAACCTCTCTCATCAATATGATCAATCAAGCCTCATTGTAATGTGTCCATGATTATGTTCTTGTGGATATGTTGTCGTGATTCTGCTGTCGTAGTTTTGTTGTTGTGATTTTGTTACCGCAATTCAGGTGTTGCGGTTTTTCTGCTGCAGTTTCGTTGTCACCATTATACTAAAATGGTTATGTTGCCACGATTATTCTTCTTTTATTTTTCTTTCGTGATTATACTAATGCGGTTATGCTGCCACTATTATTCTGATGTGATTTTTTTGTCATGACTGTTTTCTACAATTTTTCTGCTGTGATTTTTTTGCCACAAATTTGCTTCCTCAGAATTGAGAAACTTATGATGCGTCCATGAGTACCTACAATGAACCTTTCAGCAAAAATAGATCTTCAACATCCTCAATGGATTCCTTCCCATAAGAGACCCTTTCTCTCTTATTTATATTTCTTTAGATAGCTTTCTCTAGGGTTTATCTTCTAACCAACTTCCTTCCTTACTTTGGGGCTAACGCACTTCTAAACACTTGTCCATTTACAACCACTTATTCCACAAATAGTAAAATCTCCACTTATAGTTGAAACTAATTTATTTTTAATTGTTTTCTTGTTGCAACCACTTAATCCCTAACTAACCACTTTGACTGGTCAACTTATTCTAGGACCTTCCAAAATAATTTGACTTCGTTGAGATTCTAGGGGATTCTATATAACTCGTGAGGGTTCTCCAAATTCACATGGCCATAACTCACTAGCCGTGAGGAGTTAGGTGATGTTCCACATATCACCAGAAATGACATGATGAGCATTATACATCTAGAATCATTTCACTTGAAAAATCACTGATTGTGATTACAATATTCCTTAACCAAACTTGGTTCCCTCAACCACAGTACTAGGATTACTCAACCACTTAACCATTTGGAATTTACAAAGCATCCTCCCATGATAGATTTCACCATAAGGGGACCACTTTGAGAACTTTGTCCAAGAGTTTCTTCCCATGAGGGCTTGCGCCATAAGGGGACCACTTTGGAGTTCATCCATTTGGTACTTCCTATCAACTATGAAATGAAATCAATCTTTACATCAATGAAACCACATGACATCAACCATTTTACATGAATTACATCAATGACCAAGTGATCCAACAATCAATACATCAATGATATAATCACATCACTATAAAAATACTTGACATAAACCCTTTTAAATCAATGAAAACATAGTATAAAAATATACCCATTTGGCATTGATGGCAACACCAACATTAATGTCAACATCAATCATTGATGGTGTTGTAACCTAGGTCTGCACCCCTTCCCTTTTCCCTCCTTTACCCTTTATATCCATAAATTCTAAGTTTTGTGGTTTCTTTCTTAACTTCTTCTCCATTATTCAATCATTCAACTTCATGTCCCCTACTCATCCTTACTTATTTTGCAACATCTCTTTTTTATTACTTTAGGGTGATTTCATGTTTTGGTTTGAGTTTGAAATACTTGTCATCATATTTTCCACTAATTGAGCATGCAGCAAGTCAACCAATTATTTTATGTGTGCAGGAGACATACAGGTCCAACAACTCCTTTGTAATCTCAGTAAGCTTCCATAGAAAAAGGCAGCAAATCAAAGAAGTCCACTTCGGGATTAGAATTTAATCCAAACAGAAAATTCAAATATTCAATGGTGGAGATCCAACAATCAATGCATATCAATGAATCTCAGGCATTCGGTGTCTCAAACTCACATGGGGTTTAACAGGATGAACTCTGTGACTTCAGTGTTCAGGTGACACAGTATTTTCGAAGCCTCCGAAGATTCAAAGTGTTAGATATCCGAAGTGTTAGGACCCAAAAATGTCCCTTTTTCACCATCTCTTTTGCTCAGTCAACCTTACCAATTCTATGTTAAATGCCTAATAATTGTTGCTAAGACCCTTTTCCCCAAGGTATGCATCATTAATCTTTCTTTTATATTTTATTCACTTTAACATGTTGGATTGGTGGTGTTTCTCATATTTTACCCATGAGTATTCAACTAATGATTAAAATATGTAGAACAACCAAGTCTTAAAGAAAGATCGCTACTGTTACACAAGGTTGTTACAGTTGTGTGCCAACTCTGCATGTTGTTAGATGACTACAACAATTGCCCACCCTTTTTGGAAGCTTCTACACCTACTGCAATAGATATCCACTGATTCTGGAAGCTGGTCCCTCATGCAAATTTGAATCATGAAGATTGATCCTCAAGTTTGTTACACATTTTGGTTCACACCGATGACGAAGATCATTAAACATATTTTGTAACAAATTTTGTATATCATACGAACAACTTGAGAATATTTGATTCTCAAAGTTGTTCTGAGTCCGTTTTCAATTGAATAACTATGTCTTTAAATAGAAGAGCCTTTGCAATCATTACTACCGAATTTTAGCTGTGAACAGAGAGTGAAGAATAACACATTGTATCTAAACCTTTTTGGTGAATGAATAAAGAAGTGGATTGAGTTTCGTTAACCTATTGTAGTCTATTTTCGAGTGGATTTAGTGAGAGGGAAAGGGCCCACCTTCCTCACAGACTCCCCTCTATTTTGTTGTTTTAGGTTAACAACTTTGATTTGAATAATTGATCTATTTATCATTTTTAGCATATATATGTTGTTACAGTCATTTCTTTTCTGTTTAATGCGCATTTGTTTGTCTCATGAGAATTAGAGTAAATTGTTCGATATTGCTGGAGCATTGCTTTCCTTTTCTGCATTAGATTTAATCTCTGAAAACAAAAGTGTGAATTCCTTTTTTGCAGTTAAGTAGGTCTTCTTTCAGCAAGTAGCACAGAGTTTCTTTCTACAAGAGTAAAATAGAGAGTTAGAATAGATTAGATAATCCAGGATTCTTATGCACCCATCAGTTCAGGATTTAATTTATGCAAGTGTGATTTCGATTCTGTAGAATCTCCATCTGTGTCAGCAACTTGTGTTAAAGTTCAACCTTTCATTTTGGTTTCTTACTGCAATTTGAATAATGCTGCTTCCATAATCTATCATAGACTATGCACAATTATCTTACAATAACAAAACTTCCCTGGGTTTGACAATTTATATTGAAAACCTTAATTATCTATTTAAGTAGACAATTAAAGTGCCCAACATTTTGGTGTCGTTACTGGGGAAGATAATTATAGATTTTTGTAAAAACATTAGTTTTCTTTTCTTAGGAATGAATAGTCTCCATGAATCAAGGAGCAAGAGGAAGTATTCCCCAAAATACTAACCTTACAGGTACCAGAGGACGTGGAGGAAGGAACCCTGCACTGGGAAGACCAACCTTTGTTGATGAGATTATAGCCAGAGCAGATTCTTCTTTAGGATCTATATTTCTCCCTTCAAATCCTCCAAGGAGACAAATTCCTCAATCATCAAAACTTCCCCAGTTCAAAACATCACTTTCATCAAGGGCTGAAGATGAAATTTTGTCACCAACAAATCAGCAAGCAACACTGGAAAATATTGAAGATAAAGGAAGTATAGCTCAGCCAAGAGAAAGACCAGAAGAAGTTGTTTATCAGATTAATGGACAGATAGTCACTAAGGAGGAGTGGGATGCTTACCGTATTGAGTGGAGAGAGAGAGAAGCCATGGAAAATCAAGGAGTTAATGAAGAGGATTTCAACCAAGAGGATCCACAGAACAATGAAGATCAGGTAAATGATGAAAATACTATCTCTACCATGTTTTTTCCTATTACTAATATTCCTACAATGGGGATAGCTACTATGAAGAACATACCTCTTTCATCCCTACCAAATTTCCATGGATTGTCTACTGAGGATCCAGATGATTTTCTGTTTGAATTTGATATTCTATGTAGAAGCTATGACTACACCACTACTGCACATAAACTTAAATTTTTTCCAGCCACATTGAAGGCAAATGCGTTAAGATGGTTCTTGAGCCTAGGAGGAGAGAATTTCTCAACATGGGTATAGATGAGGCATATTTTCCTGAACAAGTACCAAGACTATTGTCGAACAAGGGAACGAAGGGAGGCACTGTTCAAGATGTCTCAGAAAGAGGATGAGACCCTTGAAGATTTTGTAGAGAGACTCCAGTACAATCTACAAAGGTCTGGACATCTGGATGTGAGTAAGGACATTCTGAAAACTATTTTGCTAAAAGGGGTTAGAGATGATTGTTTAGACATGTTGAATATGCTTGGCAAGGGAGATATATCTAAGGAATCCTATGAAGACATTGTAAATATTTTCAAGAGATGTTCTCGAGGAACTACAAGAAATAAGCCAGTTACCAAGGATAACTCTTTTTCAAGGGTACAGAAATAAGACAATGGAGGGGCAACAAGAGCAGAAATAGGTAATCTAGTAGAAGATTTCAAAAAAGAAATGATTAACTCTTTTGTTTCACAAATTGATACTCTTCATATTAAACAAAAACAAGTAGAAGCAGAAAAGGCATTGTCCATTTTCTGTCCAAAGTGCAGAGACAAACATCTGAAAAGGGAGTGCCCAATGAACAGTGTTCAAGTATGTCTTATTTGTGAATTGGATCATCCTACTGACAAATGTCCCTCTTTACCAGGTGTAAAAGCATTAATGAAGGCGACTAATGAGGAAGTGGAGGTTGCCTATCTAATTACACAAAGAAGACAATGGAAGCCAAGATGCCAAGGTATGGACTCTCAATTCTCTCCTGCGGCATTTAATTATTGGAACAATCAACTACCTTATGGCCAGATGAATGCTCCCCCTCCAAATCCAATTCTCCCTCCTTATCAGGATCCCAATGCATGGTTACCTATGCCCCAACAACAGAGTTATCATGGGAAATGGAACCCATATTGGAGAGGCCCTCAACAACAACTTAGTTATCAAAACCATCAACCCAACCTCTATCAACAATAGTTCCAACCCCAGTATCAGCAGCAACAACTACGGTTACCTCCCAATACCCCATAGAACAATCCTCCATTATGACCTCATATGTCTATGCAACCTAACCCAAACCCAGGTAATAAGGCCATTCATAACATAGATATACATAATGTTCCAACTATGTTTATTACTCCTATGCATTGTGATGAGATAAAATTAAGATTAGGGAGAATAGTAGAGCCAATAATTGAAGATGCTCCATCTTCAGAATTAGACAAAGAATCGGGGGGAAAACCATCTGCTGATATAGAATAAATTGACCAACCTATTATAGAATCAACAGACCCCCCCATTCCTCGAAAGACTGAAAATTACCAAAACTGTGGAATTACCATCCTTCAATCTCTTAGGAGAATTGCAAAATATGCATGTTAACATTCCACTATTGCAAGAGATTAGATATGTCCCTATTTATGCCAAGACTGTGAGAGATCTCTATATAAAAATACCTAAAAGGAAACCTAGGGACCCCCTCAAAGTTCATGTAGTGGCAGATTTATCTGAACTGATGTTAGGCAAAACCCCACCTATTAAATATGGCAACCCAAGAAACCCCACAGTTACTATCAAAATTGGACAGACAACTATTTCCCATGTGTTAGCTGACTTAGGGGCAGCAATTAATATTATACCAATAGAAACTACACAATTGTTGCAACTCAGAATGCAAGTCCGACCTACTCCTAGTGTTTTAGAATTAGCTGATTGTTCCACCATCGAACCAGAAGGAGTAATCGATGATTTATTCATTTCAGTTGATTCTTGGGAGTATCCTGCTGATTTTGTCATTTTTCAACCAAAAACCTGTCTGGGGGGATACCCTCTAATTCTAGGAATAGCATGGTTAGATACAGTTGATGCTTTCATTGGTTGTAGATCTGGTTCCATGACTATCTCTGATGGTTATGACACAAAAAAACTTACCCTGTATCCTCATGCTAGACCCAATATGGAACCTGAAAATTCTTTATGGATGGACATTGAGGATGAAAGTGCTATGCCTGTGTTAACCATAGGAATATCCCTGAGTTTCAAAGATGAGACATAGGATGATTTAATCAACTACTTTATCTGTGACCCCTATGTTGTTAGTTCCCAACACGCAACACCGATTGATTACAGTCTTCGACATAATTGCCCACGAATAGATGAGCCCAGAAATGTTCACTGAAACTGTTGTAAATCAAATCAACTCAGCTATAAAAACAAACGTTGTAACAACAACAACCAAATTATTTCCTAAAGTCAGTTCTAAGAGCATCATTGTAGAAATCGAACCTGGAAAAACCCTGAACATCAATCTCGATTTATCTATTGTTGAAACTCTTCGATTGATGAAGTTACTAATTGAACATAAGGAAGCATTTGCCTGGGATTACATGGATATGAAAGGAATTTCCTTTGAACTATTCACCCACCATATATACATCAAGGAAGAAATATGACCCATTTTCCAACCCCAAAGGATGATGAACCCTAATCTTAAAGAAATAGTTAAGGAGGAACTCCAGAAACTTCTCAATGTTGGATTCATCTATCCTATACCAGACAATGAGTGGGTTTCACCATTGGTTATTGTACCTAAAAAGAATGGTAAGTGGAGAGTGTGTGTGGACTATAGAGCCCTGAATAAGGCTACACAGAAGGATCATTTCCATCTTCCATTTATTGATCAAGTTCTAGACAACCTAGCTAGGAAAGTTTTTTTCTCTTTCCTAGATGGATTCAGTGGCTATAACTAGATAAAAATTTCTCCACAGGACCAAGATAAGACCAAATTTACCAGTCCTTGGGGTAAATTTTCCTACAAGGTTCTCCCATTTGGCTTATGTAATGCACCAGCCACTTTCCAGAGAGTTGTAATTGGTATTTTCTTTGATATGGTGAATGACTGTATGGAGATATTCATGGATGACTTTACACCTTATGGTATTGATTTTGATGAAGCTTTGACTAATCTAGAAAAAGTGATCAAAATATGTATATAGTCTCATATTTCTCTAAGTACAAAAAAATTTCATATGATGATGAGAGAAGGTGTGGTGCTTGGACACTTCATCTCTTATGCAGGAATTCAGGTAGACCCAGCCAAAATCCAGGTAATTTTGGACATTCCATCCCCATCAACTTAGAAAGAGGTAATATTTTTTTTAGGGCATGTTGGATATTATAAGAGATTCATTAAAAAGAATTCAAAACTTCCATCTCCCTTATTTTTCCTATTAGCAAAAGATGTTGACTTCTATTGCACTTACAATTGTGAACTGTCTTTTGCAGATCTGAAACAGAAATTGTCAACAGCTCCCATTTTGAGAGGGCCCAATTGGGCTCTACCTTTTAACATTTCTTCAGATGCCTCAGACACTGCAATTGGTGTAGTACTTGGGAAAATGGAGGATAAGGACCCCTATGCTATCTACTACATCAGCAAAAACATGGCTCCTGTAGAGTTAAGTTATACAGTTACTGAAAGAGAATTCTTGGCAGTAATTTATGCGATCAATAAATTCATGCATTATATCACTGGTTATCCTACTTTTATTCATACTGATCATACAACAATTAAATATCTAATGAATAAACCTATTACTATTGCTAGAGTAACAAGATGGTTGTTATTACTTCAATAATTTGACATCACTATAGTAGATAGACTAGGGAAAGAAAATGCGGTTGCTGATTTTCTCTCAAGAATGCATATAAATTATGATAATTCACCAGTAGATGATTCCTTTCCAGATGAACATTTGTTTGCAGTATCTTATCACTCACCTTGGTATGCAGACATTGCTAATTATTTGGTTGCAGGGAAGGTACCTCCACATATATCTCCAAGAGAAAGAAGGAAGACCATTCAGAAGAGTGCTCAGTATAGTTGGATCGAGGGATACTTTTTCTACACAGGCCTGGATCAAGAAATCAGGAGAGGTGTGAGGGATGATGAATTTTATGAGCTATTGAAATATTTCCATGATGGCCCTTGTGGGGATCATTTTGTTGTTAAAAGTACTAGACATAAAATTTTAAGGATGGGCTATTTTTGGCCCACCATATTTCAAGATCCCAAGAGGTATGTCCAAGACTATGATAGTTTCCAATGAATGGGTTAGCCAAATCATAGGGATGAAATGCCTCTCTAGCCTCAAGTAGTGTTAGAACCTTTTGAGAGATGGGCCATGGATTTTCTAGGGCCCATAAACCCACCTTCTAATCAGAAAGTCTATATATTGGTTTCTACAGATTACATGACCAAGTGGGTGGAGGAAAAAGAACTAATCAGGGCCTCAAAAGAAGTTGTCTTAGCATTATTGTTTGAAGATATCTTTGTTAGGTTTGGAATTCCTAGAGAATTAATAACTGATGGAGGACCCCCTTTCACATCACATAAGTTTGAATCCCTACTCAGTCAATATCATGTTTTACATAGAACAACTTCTCCATACCATCCACAAGGTAATGGCCAAGTAGAAAGTACCAACAAAGTCATAGAATCTATTCTTACTAAGACAGTGAGAGAACATCGTAGGGATTGGTCTGACAGATTGCATGAAGCTCTATGGGCTTATCGAACTACTTGGAGGAACACAACTGGTTTTTCTCCTTATGAGCTTGTATATGGAAAGAGCCTTGTTTTTCCTATTGAATTTAAAGTCAAAACTTTAAGAAATGCATCAAAAGTCAACCTTGACTTGACTATGGCATAGAAGGTCAGACTGCAGCAGCTCAATGAAAAGTGTTTGGACGTTATTCATCAAACCACAATGATTCAACAACAGAGAAAAAAATGACATGAACAAGTCATCAAGAAGAAATTGTTCCAAAAAGGAGATTGGGCTTTGTTATACGATTCACGCTTCAAATAATTCCATGGTAAACTACGTACAATATGGATGGGACCTTATGAGGTAGACATTGTTTTTCCCAATAGGAAAGTCAGGTTAATAACTATTGATGGATCCAATACACAATTATATGCAAATGGTCATCGCTTGCGCCTGTATCATCATCCACTTTCCAAGGAATAATTTAAATCAAGATGTACCACTGATACAGATTACCAATTTTTAAAGGGAATAGAGCCTGCTAATTCCCCGTTTGAACTTTAGGACTTTTTTCTTTCAATAAAATCTTGTATATAAATAAGTTGTGCAAATTTGAAATTTTCTAATTTTGCTTCACTCATTTCATTTTTCTATTTCTCTTTTTCTAATAAATTCGGCCTAGAAAGGTATTAGGAAGTTTCTTGTGTGCAAATAAACTGAAGAACGACAAGGTAGATTACAACGGAAGAAGCCAAAGGATTAGTTTCTGTAACTTGAAAAACTTCCTAAAAACTAAGTGATTCTGTGTTCGGAGAGGTTACATGTTGCTACACCATATTTTGTTACACTATTTACCAACTACATTCCATGTTGATTACATCATGTGTCGTTCCACCATTTTCCAACCACATGACCATATGCCGACCACATGACCAATTTCCATGTTGTTACACCTTTTCCCGACTCTTTTTCCTTGCATGATTTACACCTGTTCCAGACTCTTTTTCCTTGCATGCTTTACACCTTTTTCCTGACTCTTTTGCCTTGCATGTTGTTACACCTAATGCCACAGTTTTGGCCAAAATATCTGTGGATACACCTACTACTATCATTCCTTTTGGCTATTTTTGTATCATTTTTGCCATTTCTACATATGGAAACATTGTTGTTTGGTCAATATTTTCGCCATTTTTCAAAAATTACTTTATGCTCTCTCTGTCCCACAAGGGTCGATTCATCATTGCTTAACTCCACATCCACATCTTTCTAACTATTCAACCACATAAAGGACTCCACTTATGCTCCACTTTTCATATCGTCATTTCTCATGTTCAAGAGCCATCTCTCATTATTACAGCCATTCCATACAGATCAAATGGCGGTTGGATAGTGCAGTTACTCCGACAGATCATTTTGTGTGGTAAGTTATGAGGTACGATTACTAAACCTACGTGTCCAAGTGATGTAGATATGAAAGAAAGTTTCAATTCCTATTTTCTAGTTGTCCTAAATTCGTTGCACCATGAGCCAATGAAATTAGTTGTGGGGGGGGGGGAATACATCCATGCCAACATAATATCAAAATATCATTTTATAAACACCTCCGCCACCTTTTTGACCACGCTTATTTTTGTTGAGACACTGTGGTCTTTATGCAATCCTCATTCAAACTTGTTGTGACTCTAGTGAGGTGTTGGTTTCTCCTCCTTTGTGACTATTAAGAATCAAAATGACGTCATGTGAGGATCAGCTATGAGATATGAGCCGAAAAATCTAGATGCATTGCTGCTACACCCAGATGTTTACCATATTTTTCTACAGGCCATAATCTTAATGAAGTAGAGGTTTAATGAAGCATAGTTTTAATGAAGCAGAGTTATTGGAGTTCAACCATAATCTTATAGAAGGGTATTCAATAGTGAACAGGGTGAGAATTCTAGTGACAGAAGAATGTGTGGTTATCGTTACAGGATTTCCCAGAACAGGAAACACGTGGTTTAGCAGAAAAGCACATCTTCCCAAAGAAGAGAAGGGTTTTCTCATGAATAATGAGTGTGTGTAGACCAAGGGCTGAGGTGTCGATGTAAATTCCTTACTAGCACCCTGGGGGAAAGTCGCATAATTTATCAAAAGGTACATTACCTGCAAAGGATGATACCAAGTTGTTTATTTTTCTGACTTTATCATACTATCCCATTTGAGACATTATAAATTAATCAACATGCCTTATTATATTCTTCGGTCTTTTCATAATATGGCTCAGTTCGTCAAATGCTCCAACCACCACATGAATTGTCTTTCCAATCATAGAATCATAGGCTTGTTGATTCATAGAGAAATGGGACTCCCTCACGACCCATTACCTGAAGTGCATGTGCCACATATTGTGCCCGTTGCAATAGCCAACCCTGAACAACCCATTTCTACACCTGCTATTACAGCCAACCTAGACAAGTCAACTTTTGCACTTGTTGTTACAGATAATCTATACCAGTCACCTGTTTCAGCTGTTGTTATAGCCAACTAAGAACAATCAACCCTTGTGTCCTCAACTGCACCAGCAGGTAAAACCTTGACTGTAATTCCCTGTAAGTCAACTCTGAATACCAAACAAAAAATCAGAAGAACCTCTCACATAGCTCAGAAACACCTCGATAGTATTCAGCTAGAATAGCTTAACCCTATTCATACAGATGTGATTGAGCCTCACGAGCCTCAGTCCTTGTCTACAATAGAGGTTGTTACGAAACTGGCTCCTACTCCTAAAGCTAAGAAAAGGGCAACTCTTGCTTCTTTTTCTTCTTTACCAAGAAAGAGAACTCGGTCATAAACATTACATGCAATAAGAGTTCATGCCCCCACTAACAGCACAAAAACTACTTCTATTGTTGAGCCAGCAATAAATCCAAACCCTCCTATCACTGCAACAGTCATTGAAACCCCTACTGTCACTTCCACTGAATTGCCTCAGAAAATAAAACGTCGATCTAGAAGGAAATCTTAGAAAGATATCGACAGAGTTGTTGTGACAGAGTGTTCTAATCTTACTGATAATCAGACACTTCCATATTTTGATATCAATGATACCAATATAAGTGAAAGGCTAAGTGATTTTATGGAGGTATGAATTCTTGGTTTCACCTTGTGCAAGGAATTCCAAGACACTATTTTATCCTTGCAGGCAGAATGTCAATGAGTTGCACCAGAATCATCGACTATGCTTGATGATTTTGTACATCATTCGTCATGTGACGAGGTACAGATATTACCAGACCCTAGCATCCTAGAATTTCCTCCTTGTATGGTTTTTGAAGAACTCCCTCCTTCTTCTAGCTTGATTATCGAAGAACACCCTCCTTCTCCTAAACCTAAGAGGAGATCTTTTGTTTTTATATCTACTTTACCAAAAATGAGAACTAGGTAAGCAAGACTTGTTGAAGCTATAGTTGGATGGAAAAATATAGAGAAAGAATTTCTCATTCCTCGCCCATTATCATCAGTTGTTCAAAATGAGGTTGTTACACAAGAACCAACCTCTTCCCCGAAGTTAGTTGTCACACAAGAACCAACTGACTAGGAAGAGGCTGTCACACAAGAACCAGCTAACCAGGAAGAGGCTATCACATAAGAACAAGACGACCAAGAAGAGGTTGTCACACAAGAACCAGTCATGCTAGATGTAATTGTTACACAAGAACCAGTTACAGAAACTAGAGAGGATAATGGTGATGTGCCACTTGCTCATCTATTTTCTCAGATTGAAAAGAAAATACAAGGCATTGACAATGCCAGGATTTCTGAACTAAGGAAAGAAAATGACCACCTCAAAGCAAGGATAGATTCCCTAACGAAGGACTTGCAGGTTGCTCAACAAAGAAAATCAACTTTGGGAATATTAGCTCAGGCAACAATTGTTATGAAGGAAAATGAAGAGCACATGTGCTACCAATGTGGTTATATTTATTTTCAGGCAGGATATAAAATTGTCAAAGTACCAAAGAATGGACAGGCTGAGGAACCAGCCAATTTCTCAGTGAAAACTGAATGTGACCTTACTGTTCCACAAGAACCAGTAAGCTAGAGGAGATCTCGACGTCATAAAGTAGTTTTTGTCTTACCAACAACTTTAAAACAAACACTTATGTTACACTTACCAGTCATGACTCTAGCAACTCAGACTTCTTATTTTCTTGAAGACAAAGAAACACAGACAATTTTTTGAAAATAGCAGGTGTTGGGGGTACACAGGTTTTTCCAATACTGGTACTTAGTGATTGTCTTAGAAATTTTACACTGGAGGAGTCACCTCTTTGACTCGAACTCAGAGTGAGGTTTGCATGAGGACATGCAATGTTTTCAATTGGGGGGCATGTTAGGACCTAGAAATGTCTCTTTTTCACCATCACTTTTTTTCATTCAACCTTACCAATTCTATGCTAAATGCCTAGTAATTGTTGCTAAGACCCTTTTACCCAAGGTATGCATCATTAATATTGCTTTTATATTTTATTCACTTTAACATGTTGGATTGGTAGCGCTTCTCATATTTTACCCATGAATATTCAACTAATGATTAAAATGTGTAGAACAACCAAGTCTTAAATAAAGATCGATGTTGTTACACAAGGTTGTTACAGCTGTATGCCATCTCTGCATGATGTTACATGACTACAACAGTTGCACACCCTTTTTGGAAGCTGTTACACCTACTGCTGTTACACATTATTTTGGTCACTCTGGTGATGTCTCTACAAGTGATGTATTCAGGCTCCCACAAGGACTTTTTGCCTGAGAAAAGGGACTTCTGTCTTCTTCCCAAAAACACATTTTTAAGATGAGTACGTAGGCTACCTATGTTATAGGGTGCCAAAATCCTTCATTATCGCAGGCAACTCATACTTAGGGTGTGAACTGTTCGCAGTCTGATCTATAGGTAGGGTGCGAACCTGTTTCAAAGCTTGGAAAAGAGAAGAGGTCACGAAGGTTCTAGAAGGGAATCTTCTAGAAAATGAGTTGGCATTCACATGGTTGGAATCCTACTGACTTCTCAGATTTAGTGGGATCATCCTCATCCATTTAACCATCTCTCCTTCTCCTATATATTGAAAGGTTTCTCATGGAAAAGGTTAAGCAAGATTGAATGAAGAATCGGTGAAAGAATTGTGTGGAGAACTCTATTTGGACATAAGCTTGAAGACTTTGTTTGGTCTATCAAGTTGTACTGGACTTTCTTCATACAAATGTAGAGCAAGTGTGTGTCTTGAAACCAAGGGTCACTGAAAGGAAGCTTGTGACATTAAGGTGATCTGGTTGTATCTTCTACTTTCATTTAATATAATATAGCGGCATGTCCCTTTCCCATAAAATCACTCTTATTTTATTGCATAATTCCTTGATCATATGCATAGGTTGACATTGAATATTCTTTGCCATCTTTTCTTTGGTTGGTTTGTGTCATCTTGGACCTAATTTCACAAGACCAACGGAGCGAAGCGGGAACAAAAGAGACCTAAGGAAGCGATATAAAGGTATGTCACTCATTCCTTCTTAGTAGCAGATTCAATGACTGCAACTTAGAGAAAGGGTCATGTCCTGTCTTGTTTTTTTCTAGATCTAGGTGGATCTAGGGAGATTTGTTAGTGTACACACCTACCGATTTATCCAGTAACAAAATTGCTGACTCCACTGGGGATACAACAAATTTTGGTGGTTTTTACCTGGCCATTTGCTCTTGACCTACCCTTTTTCATTCCCAATCAATCTTTGAGTCTGGAGGAGATCCCTATAAAATCCATGGATCCAGAAGTTCCCTCAAAAGTTCTGTCATTTTTCCAAAATTTGCTTGATTACAAACCTTCTCGCACTGCACCTTTATGTAGCCTGTGAGAATCACTAAAGTTCGCACCCTAGTGTTCAATTCAGTGATAAATTCTCGCAACCTGCCTATGTCTAGCCTACGAGAATCCTTAATTCTCGCACTGTACCCCACTGCCAAACTACAAACTCACTTCTAAAAATTTTGGATTAAGCCTTTTTGTGTCTTCAGATGCCCAGATTTGTTTGTGTGTCTGGGAAGAAATTCTCTGGCCAGCGATAGACTATTTCTTGACTTCAAATCTTGTGAATGATTAGTTTTCAGAAATTGAAAAATCTTCTTGATCATTTTTTTTCAACTTTTACCTCTTGACCTTTTCTTAACCAGGGTATAATCTTCGATTCTGAAATCTGAGTGCTTGTTTGGTTGGGAGCCTTTGATTGGATTAAAAGTTGAGATTAATTAT
>JASDQU011375029.1:7295-20852 GCA_032191745.1 Picea mariana | reverse complement strand
GTTAGAAAGATCTATCCGAGGACTACATTGCTAACAATGAATGTCAAGTCCGATGCCCAAAAAACATCGTTTAGGGCCTCAAAATAGCTTCGGAAGTTCAGGCCCTGAAGAACTGCTAAAAATAGTAAATTGTGCTACAATTAAGGAAACTGAAAAACTGAAAGAAACAATGGTGTGGGTCCAAGTGGAATAGGCGAGTGGCCACCAATATCCACCTGGATCAAACCAACGTTCCCATAAACCTATGGCATCAGCGCGACAACAGTTCTGTGGAGATATAGTGAACATCTTCAGGGGCGAGGACCAGAACTTCCAGTGGTCCAGGGCATATTCTTATTATTCAACCTCTGCTGCAGAGAACCAAGTAATTTGGACCTCTGGGATTGCTCATGCAGGTTGTGTCCCTGAGGCTTTTGACTGTAAGGACCTGGTCTCTTGGTGCACCGATAAATTTATTTCAGACAAAATAATTATTCCACTATGAGACCGCTCTTCTGTTTCTTTGTCACCTCGGGTCTTCCTTCAGATGCTAAGATTGTTGGAGTCAACATTGACGTTCAGAGGAGCAGATTGCAAACAATTCCTAGCAAAGCATAATAACAGGTTGGACCTCTTGCCCCATTTTTTGGAAAACCCGCTTCTAGTTCCTGAAGATATTACAAGCTTCTAGGTTAGTTCATTTAGAAACCCATTTTGCGAAATTCCCTGGCTCTTTACAAGAATAATGGGACATGAGTCAACAACAACTATTTCTCGGATGGCTCTTTATATTTTGTATTTCACAGTCAACGAATAAGCCATTTTTGATTGGGGCAGGTTAATTTCCCATGAAATCTGTTCCCAATTGTCAAGCTTCAAAAGGGAATTTTTTATTTATATGTTGTCTTATTTAGTTTTTGCAATAGCGCATTCCTGTCGGTTTCCACAACTGTCTCTATCCAAGAATGTCAACTGCGAATTCCACTCGGTAACGTTCTGGTACCAGGCTTTGTGGAAGCACAAGGCTTCCCACTGTTTTTATGAGGTTTTGTCTTTGTTTTCAAAGTTTTGTTGTTAGGAGAAGATGCTCCCCGCATATTTGAACAGGCAACCAGTTTTTTGGACAAGAAGGGGACAGTCGAACATTTGGATAATTACACTGTCATAAGATTTTTTGGCTCCACAGAAAAACCTGCTCTCCTTCCATGTCACATTACGGACAAAATGTTTGTTGCAGAAGTAGCGTAGAAATACAACTACTGGCTCCAAAAAAAATTAGTTCATTCCTCTGCCTTGGAAAGTAGGGGAGTTCGTGTTGAAAAACGTCAACAAAATTGATGAATTCGCAACACATTCTAGCATCCCCAACCTGAGATATATTGAAATCATAATAGGGTTCGACCCCTATAATATTTTTCGAGAACATTTACAAACACTTGGCATCGATGATTGTTTTTAAAAAAAACACCTGCTCGAAAACAGAGATAGTGGCGGCAACGATCCTGCCTCTGATGCTGACGACGTAGAGACAGTACAAAGCTGCACTAAATTGTACACGCAACATGGGAAAGGCCCCAGTGACAAGAGTGTTCAATCAACAAATAACACTCCAAAAATGACGACATCCTGGAGTATCACTCTAACGACCCACCACAACAACAAAGAAACTTAGAGTTCTTCAAACAGAGGAGGAGATAACGACCCTCCTCACTCTAAAATTGATAGTTCTCACAAGCTTCCAGTAGAGAAGAAGAAAAAAAACATGTGGGGCAGGCGGAAGAGCTGGAAATTCAGAGTGAGAACATGGAACTTGATATTGATCTGGATAGCATGCTCTGCTTCCTTGATCACCCCAAAGACGCCATCCACCATAGCTGTCCAATGGACATATCTGTTACCCAAAATTTTGACAAAGATGAATCCTTTGTGTTCCAGAGCATTGTCTTTGATAGCAAGTAAAAAAAATTGATAATTGAAAAAAAAAATGTTAAAAATAAGAAAGGAAAATCTCGTTCAGAGGTTGACCTTGCCAACATGTGGCCGTCCCAAATCTGTCAACTTCACACCACGAGCGGAGAGGCACTTCATGATTCCATTGTAGGCATCGAGACTGAAACTGCCAGACTGAAGGATCGGGTCAAGGAATTGGAAGACACTTTCATTCCTATGCCATTGGTTGTCAATCCTTTGGCAATAGCCATCCCTGCCACCCCTGCACCCAACGTAAAAGCATCCTCCACCTTGCTCGCATTTTGTAAAGGATATCTGGAGAATAATATGAAAAAAAGAATGGAACTGGTTACCGAGGCATGTAAAAGATCACAAAGCATCACTTTCCTTGGAACCAGAGCACATAGTTTGCTCAAACATTTGTAGGCTGAGTTAAAAGATGAAGAAAAATTCTTTTTAAAATGGTCCTTCCTTTTGGCACCATTGTCAACAATATGACAGAAACAAAAAGAAGAGAACAAGATCTTCCATCCAAAAACCAGATTGGTCAATTGAATGCATGTTGGAGAGAAAAAGTGAAGAATCTGCATCTCATTGTTCAGTCACATGAACAAGCCATATCCAAGAAAGATAAATTATTCACAAGGCTGCCAAATATAGACTTAGCTGGGAAAACCAACGACTTCAAGACCCCGACTTAATCGCAAACTCCTTGCCCTTAACCAGGCAAGAGTTTGATAAATAGGTTGCTATGTTTAAGACCTTGTCTTTGGAAAAGTTTTACAACATCCTTCAATTTGATCAAGCTCACGTCCACGACTGGCTAGTCAAATATTCAGTACACAATGAAGAAATTCATCAGACTCTCTGTAATCTTTCTATCGACTTCTGGGAATTAGAGATCCTTTCAACATAAAAATCCAGAATGAGATCAATGTCGCCCCAATGAGAAGCTACATTGAAGAATGGCTCGAAAGACAATTGAAGCAGGCTGCAGTTGCCAGGATTCCAACGGCCGTCAACGACATCATTGAAATCACAGCCGTTGGCGACATCAATGAAATGACAGCCGCAAACAAATAGCCAAAGCCCTCATATGTACCCTCATTGTAAGTCTACTAATCACATCCTCCTTTGTGTATCAACCCAGTTATTCCACTTTCTTAAATAGAGATGTGTAGGCGAACACTTATACCTTTCCATTTATTTTTTTTGCAGGTATTACACTTTATATTTTTTCTACAATCCTGTTTCTTGTACATATTTCTCTAATGGTCCGCGGGAGCCCTGATCCCAGTGTACATGACAAATGCATTGAAATTCCGATTTATATGTAACAAACTTTAATTTTTTTGTACATTTCAAAATTTTCAGTGGTATGTAACACACTTTTATTTTTTAACATATTTCAGATAAAAATGTTTTCTTATCTTCTTTTAATTTTATGTCTTCATACATTTTTATCTTTCACCATTTCATATGGCAAATACATTTAAATTTCCAAATTTATTCTTCGAGTGTCAACAAATTTGTTGTTTGTTATATGCTTTCAAAATTTTTATATTTCTTATATACTTTCAAAAAATAAATGGTGCTCTACATGCAAACCGTCATTTACTTTTGCCCTATGTTATGTGATATACATGTTGCACACAACATTTCCCTTATATAAATGGAAACATTTCCCATGCTCCCATTTTCCACAATTTGCATTCTAACCTCGTTGACACGAACTACGCTGCCACGCAGCCTTGTTTACAGCGCACCCAACCGAAAGGTACACTCACAATTTTGAAAATATTGAAAAAAGAGTTGATTTACATATGAATATATTGCAGCGCTATTTGTCCACACTATGAAACAGGATAAGGAGGAGGAGGCAAGCAGTCTGCGTTATCTATTTGTTTGTGCGAGTAACCAAGAGAGAATACGGAAAACAAAGGAATATGACCATGGCACTCTCGTGGCACTCTTCAATTTCGCCACAGAATCTGCCACTGCAAACTGCGAAATCAACAGCGGTATCTACCTTTTCCACATCATTTCTCTTCCCCGTCGTTTTGAATCGTTGAATGATTATTGTCTTTCATCAATGCCATGCCATGGTTTCCAAATGCAGGCCAACACGAGAAAATGCCCGTCCTTTCATATACTTGCACAGAAAAAAGTTCAGAAGACTCGTCAGGTGATATGCACCTTCTTTGCCCATTAGTTTTTTTGTGGGTCACTGATACATTCTGTACTCGTAAATTCCTTTGGGTTGGGTTGTCCTTTTATTATAAGGGGCTTTTGTACTGAGAGTTTTTTATTTGGTTTATACTGTTAGATCGTATTGACGGATGATGTGTCCAAGCTTGGTAACAAGGGTGATTTAGTTACAGTGAAAACTGGGTACTTCCGCAACTATCTCTTTCCTCGCGGCCAAGCACAGATAGCCACTCCAGATTTTCTGAAGTGAGTTTCAATAGCATTTTCTTTGATGCATTTTTTTTCCATTCCTTTTCTTGATTCAACAGCTAAACACAGAATTTCAAGTCTCAAGAGGCAGGAGATTAACATTAATTAATAAACATTCAATTCAATGCTTATCAAGTTTGAAAAGAAAACCTTATGTCAATGGGGAGCCCGCGAAGCAGATAGCATGTCAGGCCACCTACCAATGCTCGATTTCCCTTTAGACATGAATAAGAGCTTGGGGTCAGGTGTAAGTCTGGGGTCTAGGGTGATTTAGATGGAAAAATACCCTTTAGTAATGTTTGTATTAATGGTTCGCTCCTTCAGAGCTATTTTACCTGCACAAATTCACCGCTTGTAACTTTGGGCCAATTATAATTCTTCTACCGAGTTGAAAGGAATTACTTAAAGAAATAAAAAGACAACCTTCCTTTATCATTCTCTCAAAGCAAATGTGGTGTCTTTTAAGAATGGCAGCTGCATTTCCAAAAATTGCATAGTCATCATATTAGTAATTGTGACTGCAAATGTGCTTGTTCATTCAAGTCCCTTGGGATAGAATGATTGTTTCACTAGCCCACTTTCATGTATATGTATGTGAGATATTGATTGTAGTTAAACAGGGATCCTGGATAATAAATTTTGCAGTTATCCCAGCGTGACCCCGCCCCCCCCTCTCTGGTTGTACTTTCTATTTTCTAGCAGTCTCAAACCGAAATTTGTTGAATTAGTGGTACTTTCACAACACTGCAATGTTTACATTACCATCAGATTCAAGAGGTCAGCAACCTTCGAAGAAAATGTATTTATTTATTTATTTTAATTTTATTTCTTTTGAATACTTGAAACTGTTAAACAAACTGTTGTTCAGAAAGGGATTTCTTACACCACCATCTTATTCTCAAAGTAACCCACAGTTGGTCCTAGGGCATAGCATGCATGGCTAGGGTTTTCTCTCTTGAATTCTCTTGTACTGAGCAACAGCAATGGCTTCGCCAAGGGGAGGAGGGTGGCTTCCCCTCCTTTTTTGATCCATTGAGGTGTCTACAAAATCTTTGAAAAAGCTTTCTGCAGCTTCTTCCTTGAAATCTAGAGAAGCATCTGCAACTTCCAAAGGGAGTTTGTTAAGAAAATGGAAGAAGTGCCCAAACTTAAGGTCCCCTCCATCAACCCGGAGAAGAAGGCTCTGTATAATGCAGACCACATTCTGGTGGGGAGATTTACTAGGGCATGGCCTTAATAATAAAACCCTTGAGGGCTGAATTAAGAAGCATTGGATGCCTCATTTAAAGGCCACAGTCCTTTTTTTAATTTCTATGGCAACGTATACTACCCATACCATTTTTCACTGCTGAGTGATAGGGACTTTGTTTTTAGAAATGTGGCCTGCACCTAGATTGGTGGCAATTGAACTTCGACCCAGAGGAAGAGGTCCCAAAAGCTGTCCTAGTATGGGTTGGTCTTCTGTTTCTCCCCTTCAACCTTTGTGAACTCAAAAATTTAGAGGCGACTGCTAACTCCCTTGGAAAATACTTGGATAGGAAGGAGCCAAAAACAGGTTTGTATGCTTGCACTCGTACTTGCGTGGAAGTTGACCTGGAAAAGGGACTTCCACATGCTATCGAACTCTAGTTTGACGGTTGGACTCATGTCTAGAACCTGAACTACAAACAAATTCTGTTTTGTGTAATGGATGTTATGAATACAACCATTTTGAGAAGTGTCCTTAAAAAGGAGACATTTCCTTCAAGAGAAATAAAATGAATCAAAATTTCACGTAGGTAGCAAATCATAATAAAGGGAAGTAGAACCAAGGATAGAAACACTAGTAGAAAGCAGGAGCAGCAAGGTAATCCCACACTACAACAGTTCAATGCATTGGGCTTAGGGTCAGTGGATGAAGAGTTTGGAGGTCAAGAAAACCTAGGTGCCCCATACAACCTTTAGAGAGGAAGGGTAAATACAATGGGACATTACAGAGGAAGCCAAGAAAGCAAACAAAACCTTGAACTTATAGAACCTAAATGGTAAGGTGCGATCTCCACAACCAAATAATGAGGAATGTTTGAGCTCTTTTGGTCAGGAGGGCCTACTTGAAGAGGCCTCGACAAATGTGGTCTAAGAATCCCCTAAGGTGACCAACAACCCTTCAAAGAATGTAATTCTGCATTCCTCTCATAAGAGAGATGGACTCCAGTAGCCGACCACAAGGGTGGAAGATCCTAGATCCACTTGAGGGAGGAAATCCAAAGTGGAGACCTGAGATTCGGTTATGGATTGAGAAAAATCCCTAGGATAGTAGTCCACCAGTGCCTTAGTCTTGGAGGGAGCATCTTAAAATAGAAGTAAGCATGAAAATCCTCTCATGGAGTTGCAGAGGTCTGGACTCTAGGGAAAAGAAAAGAAATACGAAAATGTTTATGAAGGAAGAAAAATCTATAGCATTTCGTCAAGAAACAAAGTTGGAAATAGAAAATATAGTTAAATAAAGCAACCATTTTTGGAAAAACAATAAAAACAATAGTAGTACTAGTATCAAGCCTAAGGAATTCTGTAGGGGCCTTGCGACATTTTGGGACCAAGTGGCTAAACATTGGATTACTTTTGTATTTCACATTCATGTCAGGGGAATAGATCATCAAAATCCAAATAACCAATGTGTATGCCCCTAATAGTTGGAGGGAAAAGAGAGCCTATTAGGAGTCCCTAAAGGCCTCCACAAAAGATATTCATCTAGAAATTTGAATTATTTTTAGAGACTTTAATTCATAGTTACCAAATTCATTGTACAACCAATTCATGTATGGAAATATGGTGTTAGCATGAATACGATCGATTTTTCTGTGTAATAAGATGCGCTACGATTGGAATTGAAGTCGCTTGAAACCAATTCAGTTTCTCTTTCTCATCATAGGCTAGATTTATTTATATCAAGATTTTCTAGGAGCGACCTTCGCACTCCCACTTTGTATCTCACACTGTAGTACTTAGCAGTCCCATTAACCTATTTGTGGTCATTTGTTGAACATTAATAAAATTATCTGATCTTATGTATGGTTTCGATCTCTTATTTATGCTATGTCTACATTACAAGCATTTTTTGATGCATAGGTGTCTCTTGATGACATTTGCTTTGTTGTTGGTGTCATGCCCTAGTTTTTGAGACGTCTGGACTCCATGCTAGGTTCAATTGTCTTTTTCCTTGGCTTTCTACTTAGACATCTCACCATCCTTACATGCATTGGTATCACCGTTTTGTCTCGAATGCCAAATGTGTGAAAGAATAGGTCGTTGTTGCAGCTTGTAGGTCAAGTACATGCAAAAGTTGTTCGTAGTGCATGTTGTCTTCTATTTGCATTAGAGGTCGAGAATGTATACTTCGTGTTGTGGTTAGAGGTTGAGTATGGCATTGTTAGGTTGCAATATGTTTAAATCCTTCCACTGTTAATCTTTGAAAGTTTATTCTCTAAGTTTCCTTTCAATCTTTTTTTAAATATCAAATGCTTTTCAATCTTTTCTTTTTAAATATCAAATGCTTTTCTAAAATTTTACCTTTGGAAAAACTGAACCTTCTCAAAATTTCCTCCCAAACTTAAAAAAAAAATATCAAATACTTTTCCAAAGATTCGACCTTAAAAAAAATTAAAATAACATTGAATTGCCTTTTTATGATTTCTTGTAGACTCTCTCTCGCCTATTCTTCTCAATGTTGGACCCACACAAAATTAATATGCCTAAGATACAATACCAGTCTCATACCATGTATGAGTTTAAACTAGTGCATACATAACACAATACATATTTTTGTGGATAAGTTTGAATGGTTTAAACTTTGCAACATATGCCATAAAATATTTAATTATGTTTATATATATTTTTGAATTTTCAAAAAATTTGAAAGATACAAATATCCAAGCCACCAAAGGCAGCCCGTTTCCCTACCTTGCTTAAGGGGTTTGGGCATCCTTGATGTCCAAGCCCAAGGGGTTCCTCGTTACCCCTCATATTGCTTGAAAGGTAAATGTGTAATTTTTATTACATTACAGGATTTTTGGGGTGACACGTTTTATTTTTGCTTGAGATGGTGCATGGATAATCTAACTTCATTGTGGTGTTGCATGGAATGCTACACACTAGTTCAATGGCACATGTAGTGGATTGTCTTGTTACTTGGTTCTCTTCTCATGGTTGCAATTGATGTTTAGATGAACAATTATGATATGCTCTTTGGTATTATGGCGGATGATGTTGTTTATGATTAGCCTAACATAACACTCATACATCCCTTGATCTCTTCTCATTATGACTTTGGCTTTTTGGTATTATGGTGGATGATATTGTTTATGATTAACCTAACATAACACTCATACATCCCATGATCTCTTCTCATTATAACTTTGGTTTAGGGTGAAGTTTACTTAGAAAATCATGTTACAAAATCTTTACACTTACCATTTACATTACATATATGAGTAAGTAAGATGCCACCCCCTTTTCATGATGAAGGCATATATATTAAAGATTGCATCATTTTAATAATGGGGCCACCCCGTTTATTATTTCATACATTGGCTTACTCATACGATGGGCCAAAAGTGGGCATGTCATGGCATATATATGACAAGGTGAAGATAAAGTTATATTAATAAAGGGACCACCCCCTTTATCATCTCATTGGATGTCATGGCATATATGTTTATCATGGAACATATGTTTATTAGTCTGAGTGGGCCTAATGGTTAAGTACATGTGTTTCCTCTTAAGAGGTCACAAGTTCAAATCTAGAGGGGGTAGGGTATGTATACCTCCGTAGACTTTACCAGTCAAATCGCTGGGCAGAGGGGGTCTCATACACCAATTTGGTGTCTAACTTAGCTGTGACCTTAAAAATAGATTATTATTATTGTTTTTTTAAAAGAGACCGTCACACATTATTATATTAGAGGGGGGCTATGAGTCAAACATTTACAAGGATTGGAGAATTAAATGGGGTTGCCTTCTTAATCATGGCATTGGAAAACCATGTGCCACTAAGGATTGGACTCTTGTCTTCACTTGGCCGCCGCTTGATTAAACAATTCCAAATTCGTGCAATCCATATCGATCCAGATTTGAAGAGGCCGATACTTAGCCGCCGAGCACATTAAGGGTATCGTACGACTCAACTGTTTTATTAATGGAAGCCATGGTTGTGGAGCTCCCATTCATTATTGGAGGCGATGCATATTGTGTCAACGATATGCATAAGGATGGGGTCAATTTCTTACCATGGTGACATATGCATATATGTTGAAGCTTCGAAACACCATTCTCATTAGCCGCTAATACATGTGCATGTGGGACAGAACTGCCTTTGCCTATCTCCATGGGTCGCCGTCTTATTTTCCAGCTCGAGCAAATGAAATCAAGGGGCCGCCCACATCCTATCAAGCCGCCATATCTATTAGAATTTTAAGGGAAAACTAGAAACAAAAATATCTTTGTATTTTTATTTACTACTTTAGTTTTGGATCAACAATATATTCACAAATTCTAATGTAAAACCAATAACATAAATAATACAATGGATCTAAACATTAACTTAGCAAAAACAAAGAACAGATTTACTTGATGTGCTTGCTGTAGTCCTCTTTTTTGTATGCTCAGAAAAAGCTTTAAGGGTCATGGATCAAACCCTCATGGGTGGATCTCATCATGATCTTGTGAACAGTTTTGCCAAGAACAACTTTATGGAAATATCAGAAAAACAACTAGCATACCACTCAACAAGGACAAGGCTGAAACAAGGACACCACTGTCCAAAAAGGAAGACACTAACAACCTTAACAAAAACTGTCCAAAACAAAACTGCTATAGTAATAACATTAGTTAGAGGGCTGCCTTACAAACCCTATTAAGGGAAGCAAACACATGTCACCATAGAAGGAACAGAGACAATATATAGGTGGCACTTGTAATGGGACAACAACAACAAACAGGTGCACCAACAGTGAGACAGAAGTAGCATATAGCAAGGAGACAACGACAACACATGTACAGGTGACAGTACTAGCAAGGAGACAGCGGCAGGCTGGAAAATTACCCTTGGGGGTCAGTGACATCAACAAATAAGAAGGATAAACCCTTCGTGGCTACCCCAAGCAAAAACACGGATCAAAAGGAGGGCCTCACCACTTCTAATGACCAGAACATGGGAGCCACAATACTATACTAGCAAGAGAATGATCAAGGGGGGAGCCGCACCAATATACCAACAAGAGAAAGGATCCAAGGACAGGGTTGCATCCTATACCAGCAAGAGAAAACAGATCCAAGGAGGCCGCACCCTTTACCAACAAGAGAAAACAGATCCAAGGAGGCCGCACCCTTTACCAAACTGAACAAGAAGGAGCCGTAGTAAAATTTCAAACCAAGAGAATGTTGGAGGAAGAAGAATGAGTGAGAGAGTGAGGGGAGAGGTCTCTCTTTTATAGTTTGGTAGGTGGGTTAGGGTTAGCTAAATTAACCCTAACTTTAGGGTTAGATTAAACCCTAATAAATTAAACAAATTAAATAATTAATATTTTATTCATAAAATATTAATTAGAATAGTCAACAAGTCAAGGTGGCTAGCAAAGAACCAAACCACATAAACATTAAGAAGGATGTGGATCAAGCAAGGGGTTGCAAAGACAACAAGGTCAAAGGGGAGGGGGGGTTCTTCTTTAATGGCATAATGTTCGCAAAGGTCTCATGATATAACTTATAAGCTTTTATCATCCCAGCATAAGAGGAAGATCAATGATGTGATCATGTCCTTCTTCTTAACTGCTCCTAGGTCTCATGGACCATCCCAGGAGATAAGAAGATCACACATCATCTTGGCTTGGTACTTAACCAAGAAACTACCTAGTCCCAGACCAGGATACCCTAGAACGTATCTAGGGGCCCTAGATCACAACCAGGGTCTTATCCACCAAGGTACACAACCAAGGATCAATCCAAGCACCGAGCAAGGATTCCCTGGATCACATCCAGGGGCCCTAGAACACATCTAGGGACTTGTATCATCAAACTGTGTGGTCCTTGACCAAGAACCCCTCAATACACTGGGGGCCCTCACTAGGGTCTTTTTCCATTGCTCTAGCTGCTTGGTCCCAGACCAAGAACCCCAGGAGTGTACTAGGGGCCCTAGATCTCAGCTAGGGTCTTTGTCATCCTCTAGGAGAATGGCTCTTGCAGCTGCATTAATTCTAACAATATCTTTGTGAAAGCTGAAGACCATGAGGGTTGTATGATGTATGAAGGACAACACAACCGTTTGGACGTGTGGACTCATGCATGAGTTGGTGATGGAGCCGTTCCTTCTCTTCATTAGTTTACTAAATCGATCTCCGTAGAATTTGGATTATGGACATTTTGGAAGTCAAAGTCAAATGACCACATTGAGGAGGTTTTTAGCCTCTTGTCTATCTTAAGAAGTTGTCCATAACTAATACATTATTTTAGTATTGTTGAATCTTTCTCATCGAGTTACTTAGAATGAGAACATTATTATATTTTTTTTCTGGTTGAGGATGACTATTTTATTATAACTCCTTCGAGAGAATTATGGATCTCAACAAACTTATTGCTACTTTTAGTAAGCAAGTTATTGAGAGGGTTATTTTATTGTTATCGCTAAGAGGACTATTGGATCTAGGAAAACAAATAATATTTTATTGTAAGAGGAGATGGAGTGGAAACCTATATAAGGGTTTACCCTCTCCATTTGTAAGTGGAATTTCTTGAGTGAAAGAGCTCCAAGCTTACGGAATAAAAGGTATCTTATTTTGTCTAAGTTATTGTAGATTGTATTTACAACTTTTTTATGTGTGGCATATTGTTCTAGGTGTTGACCACCTATTTCGACTAGGGGTCAACTCCATTTTCCATGAAGATATGTGCCTAGTACAACCATTAGGAAGATTTTTTTCTCAACAGGGCAAATTTTGCCTCTGGCACGTTTTTCTATGTAATCAGAATTTCTGCTACCCTGCGTGGCATAATATTGTAATATGCTAGCATGTGTCAATTTTTGTCTAGTTACCTAGGACTTTGTCATTAGGGAAGTCCTTTCATCGTGTGTTTTTTTTGCTCAGGTAATTAACCTTGCTTAACTGCAATTTTAATTATCCTTGAGTTTTTGACTCACAATAATTCTCCAAAGTGGTGAAAGACATTCTAATGATCGAGCCCAAGGGGTAACTAAGGTCTAAGAGTGTTGTAAACGACCATGCTAGACATTTCCTAGAGTCTTGCGGAATTCTGTTAAGTTTTGATCGGATTTTTTTTAAATAAGTAAAATTCCCACAAACTGGGGATTTTTAATTATTTTTGATGTAAAATGTAAAAAAGTGGTCCTTGGGGATTTTGTATCGGGGTATGAGTACTCAAATCAAATGGTTTATGAACCCCTACACCCTTGGACCAAGTCTCAGCTCATTTGGACAAGTTTTGCTAGGCCATTGTCCATGAGGAGTCCAAGTCGGTCAAAAATCAGTATGTAATTGGCTTAATTAAAATAGCCAAATTTTGTAAAAGTCACTAAAATCATGAGAGAGAGTGGGAAAATGATCCCAAATGTATTTCCTAAGTTGGGAAAGTGATTTTCAACTTAGAAAGACCCCCTTTGCTTAGCCAACAACCCACAATGACCATCTCCTTAGAAGAGGGGCACCCCCTTGCTCATAAACTCATGGGAAATTAAAAATATACCATGAGGGCTCCCAAAACTTTGGTAGTACATCCCATTGACCCTAACAACACTTTTGGTTGATGGGAAATGTGGTTTCCCCCTTCCCCACTCACCCCTCAACCCTCACACACCTCTCTAAGCCTAAAAGTGTGATCCAAGTGGATGTCAGTGGCCACCCATCTTTTCCAACTCGCTCAAAACAATTTTATGGCAATTTTGGCAATTTACTATTTTTAGCAGTTTTTAACTTCCGGGTCCATTTTGAGGGCCTAAATGAAGGTTTTTCGGGATCGAGCTTATTAGCGATAGCCGAAGACTCTAATTGGGCCCCCAAAATGAATCTCCTCGACGATACCTTTCCAATGAGCTATCATGCGCCCCAAATGAAGATCGTATGCCAAAGTTACGCCCCCGGGAAGTTGATACACCAAACTACCCAAAATGGGGTCTGTTATCGC
>JASDQU011375027.1:0-12684 GCA_032191745.1 Picea mariana | reverse complement strand
TTTCGAAGGAGCAGAGGCAGGAGAAGAAGCAGTAGGAGGAGTTGGAGGAGGAGAAGTGGGTGATGGTGCTGCGGGGGATTTAGCCGGCGACGTCTTTGGTGCTGCTGATATGGGTGCCATACAGGCCGAGCTGAACAATCCCATGGCAAAAACGAAGCAGAGAAGCGCATTGAATCGGGCCATCTTGTCTGGAAGTTGTTGTTCTCGAAGAATACTGCAAATTCGTGTCACGGAAACTTTATGCAGTCGATCTCTTATTTAAAAACGAAAAGAAGAGGTACGCCCAACAAGAAGATAAAGAAGAGAAGTCAGACAAAGAGATAGAGAAGGGGGAGAGGGTTGTGAAGGAAGAGGGAGGGTTTGATATGATATATAGGCAGTGCCACGAGGTCGGCTTCCAGGAAAGAGGGATTTATTTTCATCATTCAAACTCGGCATCTCATGTTATGATATGTGGACCAGTTCAAGGCTCTCCTTTTATCTTAATTGCTCTCCTTTTATCTTCACGGCTCTCCTTTTATCGGCATCTCCCGAGAAAACAACCTGTGGTCGGTCGGCCTAGATTGACATTGAACCCTACACTTTCATCGGCGTGTACACGTGTTGCGGCATTACATATAGAGAGATTGGAGTTTGGCGATGAATTTGCTTCACTGTTAAGATACGCGTCGTGGAAAAAAACGGTGAGCCCTCGTCATTCCAGCCTTCCACGCAGAACAATTATTACACGCGGACATTAGTTCTTAAAGTTGGTGTTACACTTTTTGTAAATGAACAAGCAGCTGGTCTTATGGGCTGGGAAGCTTCCCATAGCTGACTTTCCACATCCCGTTCCTGTTGGAAGCAAGTAGGAAGCTTCCCACAGCTGACTGACTTTCCACATCCACGTTCCCATTGGTATAAAACTATTTCGGGTCTAGGACTCTCTGCAAATCCATCAAAATTTAAGGGTGGTTATTCAATCAAAAGCTTAGACAGCTTACACGCACATTAGGAGGGTTCCTCTTTAGGTCGCACCTAACCGAGGCGAACCCTTTTTTAAAGGCTTGTCCTTCATGTTTTCATATCCTCCTAACGAGAAGGAAATTTGATCCCAATATGTTTTGCTGAAATATCTATAGAAGTGGAAAACGTGATTGAACACCAATGGGGTCAAAGGAAAATTCCAAGCCTCCATCCAAACCATAGGATCCAGAAGCTTAAGTTTGCATTTTTTTAAACTAGACCTTATTCACAACATGAAGGTCATTATACCAAAAGCATATTTAAGAGATGTAGTTTCTCTCTCAATTATTTTTTATCCATGGCATATCCAAAAGTGCCATGTGTCCTCCCTTATCTTTGTTGGTCTGATTACACATGTTCTCATTGATGCATACATACCATGCAACGTACCAATAGACCCACTTGCTAACAAATAAATTTGTACCATTAAACTCACAAGAAGTAAGGATTGCATGCAAGCTAGGGAAGTTGGCTTCATAACAATAATTTATATAAATAGTTTTCTTTATAGCGGTGATCCATCCCCAACCCACTCCCATAGTTTCCATATTTATGTGGCATTGGAGTCTTTTTCCCATGGATAGACTGGATGAAAGCACCACGAACTAGCAAATGAATCAGAGGATTGAGTACCCACAACTGTGATCAATAGCTAAGGAAATCCTCTTCCTTTGTGCTTTCCTTGAGCTTTCTCCACATGACCCGAACTAATATGTAGACACTTCTTTCCTCCCACTGCACCACCCCACTCGCCCTTGGTTTCTAATCCTTCCAGAGTTTAACATGACAAACACTCATGCACTTTCATTTCAAAGATATTTCTCTCACCACCATGGTAGATGAGATGACATTCATAGGGACAACATGCTTGTAGAAAGTGAGTAGACAGTGGAAAAAATGGGTAGTCACCACTGCAACAACCATTGGTCTACATGTCATATGTAGATTACAAATGCCACACCCTCAAATAAAACATGTGGCATTCCATCATCATGTGTAGAATAAGACTATATGTGTCCATGCAAAATTCAAGACCATGGGCTTAGGAATTAGTGCTTGATATTTGTTCTATTATAGTTTCTTACAATAAAATATCTTAAAACATATGATAGTAGCTTGCTCCTAGTTGTTTACAGATTAGTTTTGGTGAATATTATGTATAAATATAGTAACAAACCACACTTGATTGTTTTACGAATTTGCTTTGTATCATGAGATCTATTGTGTATAAATATTTATATTTTTTAAATCATCGTCTCTATTTCTTTTTATAGGTCTAGTGGACATTGCCTAGAACATTGAATATTCAATCAACATAATTTGGTGGTCACCTTTTCAATATAAATTTTATTGTCTTAAGCTTGGCTTATAGTTATATTATTTAAAGTTTTATTCTATTAAACGATACTTTATTTACATCAGAATTGAAATGATGGTACATTGGAGTGTCTCATATTTTCTACCACCTAATAGTCACTATTTCTAGGGTATGTCAATGTMTTTTTTATTAATGAAAAGGAAACTCTAGTGAGTCATTATTGATTACCTCAACAATGAGTTGTCTTTGATATTGTTATATTTAGAATTGATATGTCATTCCTCTTCCACCCAATCTTAGGAACAATAGAAACACAAGAGTAATTTGTATTTGGTTTTTCAAAGACAGAGTTTGTATTTAGATTTTGTCAATAATACCGTGTAACATCCCTACTTTAATTATTAATAACAATCCTTCTTATTGTCATAAATCGTGTTCAAACATTCGATATTTATCACACGTCAATTTATAACTTGATGGATTCAAAGTCGGAAAAATGAAGCACTTCATATATGAAACCCTTCATTGATTCCATTCAACGTTTCCTTATGGAGAGAAACATTTCTCTATAATTTACATCACTCATAGAGGCATTGGATTTTAATCACATTTTATTCTTTAAACATGTAATATGATGTAAAATTCACCTAGGAACCTTGTAGTGTGTGAATATAAACTCTGTTAGCAAAGGGTTGATGTGTTAATCCTCTCCTTTGTTGTGGCCTATTGATCTCATCCAACCCATCTGTTTTCAAACTTTGCTTGGGTTGTATTGAAAACCCGTGAAAATGTCTCAAGTCATAATGATGGGCCTCAATTCCCTCCTATATATTTATAGATAAGAAAAGATAAAATAATATAACAAATGTCCAACAACTGACCATAAATAGGTGAAAAGGGTTGTCAATTGGGTCTACATAGGCGATTTGTTAGAAGCATTTTTATCTACCCCACCTAGGTTCAATTTCCACAAGTGAGATGTTGATCTCTTCATTAGCATATTGTTGTAACAACCTGGAGCTTGTTGTTGACAAATTCTTGAGCTTCTACAAAACTATTTTACCCTAGGTACCATCCTGGGAATGAGGGGAAGTGCTTAATGGGCTTCCCTGGGATTTGTATTTCATGGACAAAAAGGTCAAAGAAAATACTAAGTACATTAGAAACAATAAATAGTAGGAGTGTGAGTGAAACTCCTAAAAGTGCATACCTAACCTTTGAGGTCAAAGACCTAGAATCTATTATTTGTCATATGAAAACTAAAAAAATATAATGTTGGGAGTCTTGGTGAAGAAAGGTTACCCCTCAAGAACTTGAGAACTAAGAGAAATGTCTCAATTGGAGGTGTTTGGAGAATGTGCTCAAGGCCTAGAGGAGCCCTTTCTTGTTGTTGTTGATGAGGATGAGAAGTTTCTATCCTTCAAATTTTCACTAGGAATAGATGGATTTGTCCTACCATCAAAGGCCAAGGTTAATAAACCCATGATGGAGGATTGTTTGGTTGAACTAGAAGATCTAGAAGTACTAGATAGAAGATTTAAGTACAATATATTGCTTGGAAGAGGTTGCTCTCTTCCAAGATCTAGATGAGGGGTAAGAGTGGTGTCTTCTATGAATGAAATAACTATCCCAAGCCTAGACTCAACATTGTCAAAAGGGTCTCATGGGAAGAGGTCAAGGGTCTCTTTAAGATGTCTCCAATTTCGAAGCTAAGGTGGGGCTAACCTACATGTTAATGTTGGAGTTGAACTACATGGTAGTGGAGACGATGTGGATACATGGTTGAATTCTATGGGGGTGTATGATTGAGTTGATAAGGTTTATATCTATAGGGAATTATAGGGTTGAGAGAATAGGAGGTATAAAAGGTTGAGTTTCACTATGGATTTCTGTATGGTTGAATCGATGGGAGAGATACAAGGTAGATCCAATGTGGTTGAGTGTTATAGGGAGGTATAGGGTTGAGCACAAATTTAGATAATGGAATTTGAATGGGATCATCATAGGTCATGCAAATATTATGGGTTGCTATATGGTTGAATCGATGAGAGAGATACGAGGTAATGGATGAGCACTATGGGTTTCTATATGGTTGAATTGATGAGAGAGATATGAGGTAGAGTCAATGTGGTTGAGTGATTCAGGGAGGTATAGGGTTGAGCATAAATTCATATAATGGAATTTGAATGGGATGATCATAGGGCGTGCAAAGTTATGGTTATTATGTTGAGTGTCATGTTCATTGACTATGTCAAACCATACAAGAGGTTGTATTATCATTTATGGTATTACTAGATTGGTCAAATAAGACATGGTTGATATCAATCATGCTAGATTAAGCATTCAAACTAAATTCTCATAGATATGTGTAAGGAAACTTTGAAAAATAATTGTGAAGTGATTTATAGAATAAAACTAATCCAATGCAATGAAAAATATAGTTCTAGTAGGAAACTAAAAATAAATTGTCTATTTAAGATAGTACATTGTTGATAAATGTTCATGTGAATGGTTGGGTATCTATGAATCCAATGGATGATACATCAACTATCTAGGCGTTAATTCTATGGGGTTAATCAATTCATACATATGTAATTTTTTGTTTCTCATGAGGAGAGATGAAAAATTAAAACACAAGATGTATGAAATGGAAAGATCACAACCGAAACACAAACACAAACATGTTTCTTCTTTATTCTTATATATGATCTCTTTATTTTTATAAGGAATATTTACTTAGTATGAATATAACCCAGGTGGTATATCACAACATTGGTATATCACAACACTAGGTACTTAGTAGTATCTTAAATGGTGGATGTTTTTCCTCTTTGGTAGTCTACTGTATTAGCTTGAAATTTGAAGAAAATGGATGGGTTTCAAGGAGGATGGAGACAATTGGGAAGGGTAAAAAAATGTTGGGTGGCAAGAAATAAGGCAAGATAGTAAGGAAGGTTGTGGTAGTGGAGATAAGAAGGATGGTTGCAAGGACAAAAAGGATGGTGGAGAAAACAAAAAGGGAGAAGGGGATGTCAGATTAGAAGGGTTACAATGAATACATAGGTAGTGGTGAAGATAAGAAGGGTAAAGGAAAGATAAATGAAGTCCCTATTCAAATACATGTCATTGAGTATGTTCATCTTCCTCATGCCCTCTATGATGAAAACCCAAATTCTTTCTCTATAATGTAACTTTCTTAGAGTATTATTAGCGGATAGTTGTTTTGTGTAGGATCCAATCCTTAGGGAATTAAAAGGTTTATATTTGAGGATATGAAGGTCTTATCAATTCCACTAAAATCAAATAAGGTAAGAATAAATATTACTTTAACATTAATCTAGGCTAGGTGGTATATCACAATACTAGGTACTTAGTAGCAACTTGAATGATGGTTGGTTTCTTATTTAATGTAGTGTATTAGCCTAAAATTTGAAAAGAAGAGATGGGCTTTATCCAAGTGGATATCGATGGCCACCCACCTCTTCCACTGACTCATTATGGTTATCCATCTTGGTTGTTTTTTTTATGATTTTGTTATGGTGCTCCAAATGGAGATTGTATGGAACGTTGCACCCTCAGGAAGTTGACACATCAACTAACCACCTCAAGGCTCACAAATATTTTTTCACTTCACCTCCTAAGGTTAGGGTTTTGTATGTTTACTGAAGTGGCTTTGGAGGTCCACTTCATGAGAACATCATGAATACATAACATAATTCCATATTTCCATAATAAAGAATATTGTATTTACTATGCATTTTACATAGTTACTTGGCATCGTATGAGATACAATACATGTGGGAATGATAAGTCATGTCCTTAGAAAAGGTCATGATGTATCATAGAAAAAATCTCATGACTTATGATAGACTTATCATTTATATTATAATGCATATTTACATAATAACAAACCTATAACATATTATTACATGATAACAAATGTAATATACTTTAGGTATATTACAAGTCTCCCACCCTTAAAAATGTTTTTTCCTCAAAGCATAGGGAATGCAAAATTCTTCTGACAGAATGACATTCTTTTATAACTGATATCGTTTCTATAAATTTAAATACATGAGGAAATATGAAAATCAAAGTCTCAAACAATATTGGCACATCGAAAAAAATCAATCCATCGATAGTGGATTTTTTCATGAACTCTCTCATGATATGATTATGGATATGTTCTTTTTCGTTGACTTCAGGGAACATATATCTTTGGATGCCTAGGAATTTTATCCTTCTTAATGGTTGGTTTGCTCTTGTCATATTTTACTTGAGTCATCATGATGATATCTGATTCTTTTTTTATTTATTGGTGCGACAACATCCGTCAACTTCCCTATGACTTTATTAGTGGTGATCGATGGTATGCCAACTTCAACTAAATATATGGATGTTTCTTTACAATATAATTATTTGTTCAGATCGATTGTTGGAAACACTTCAACTAGTACAACTTTATTGTTAAGAAGATTAATTTTTTCCATGTTGATCAAGTCAGTCCTAGTGCCCTTATCCATGGTTTGGGTTTCTTGTTGTGCCTTCATCTTATTCTTCAATTTATTCATATCTACAAATAAACTTTTAATACAATTTCTCAAATGAGAAATTTCTTCATCTTTGGACAATAGTTCTTTATTGATATTTTCAGACTCTTTTTCACGAGTTCTTTTATATTACTAATTTTTTGTTCCAACTCTTTAATTTATTGTTGAAATTTATGAATTTTTGTATCTTGCTTATCCAATTCTATTTGATTTTGCACATTTTTTTCATATTTGCTAATAATAATTTTATTCAATTCTTTTAACTTTTCCATTAATTCTGTGTGATTTAGTTTTTCATTGTAATCTAAATTTGATGATAAAGGAAGGTGCTTTGAATTAATGTCTCGCAACATTATCTTATTCTCAAGGTGCTCAAATTCTATGTACTTTTTATCAACATTCATGGTAAAAGTACCAATAGATTTCAACCAAGGGTTCCCTAGGACCACATCCACTTCCTTGGTTTGTAAGAAAAAAAAAAATCATTTTGGGGAATACTCATCAATGCTTAAATCTAAATTATTAATCTCATCATCATCACCATACTCTCATGTAAGAGCTCTTTTAACTTCCTGCAAATTGTAATTTATTCTCCAATCTAATATCAATATAGTTCCAACTACTAGCGAGGTTAATGACAATTCTTACGGTCTCATTCTTGATCCTCCCTCGCATACGCCTGAAAATATTGATTGGTTCCAAAACATACCCAGAAGTTGATAGAACCTTATTTTCCATTTCAACTTGGTGAACTTACCTTTCTAAGAAAAAGTTACCACTATAAAAAATTTTAGTCTCTATAATTTTTTTTAATATATATATATATATATATATATATATATATATATATATATGGTAGGGAATACCAATTGTATTTTACTATTATATTAATACTTTAATATAAAGTAATTAAATACGATTTCACAATTTTAAAAATACTCTTTATGAAATACTTTTCTTTCTATATCAGTTTTTAATAAGAATAGTAATATAAAAAACCACGGGACAATGGTTTACCAAAACCAGTGGCCTATAAACCACCAATGGTAAAATCAAATTTTTAACCTTCCATTTTTTTTTTTTACTTCTTTTCATTATAGTATTTTCCCAATATCATGGGAAATTACCATGGTTTTTGTTTTTTGAAACCGAAATTTGTTCTTTTTTTTTTCTCTTCTTCCTTATTTTTTTCTTTCTTAAGACAAAAGAATGGGTCACCCTAGAGATTATTTGCAATATTTTTTTTTCTTTTCTCTTTTTTATTTAATACCACAACAAAATCCACTTGATCACAGATCAGGGGAAAAAACTAAAAACTGAAATATTGACCACGGGCTAGCATAAATACCACTCTGAGACCAAATGAAATGGCTCTAGAGGTCCACTTCATGAGAACATCATGAATACATAACCTAATTCCATATATCCATAATAAATAAATTTGTATTTACTATCCATTTTAAATATTTACTTGACATCATATGAGATACAATACATGTGGGGGATGATAATTCATGTCCTTGGAAAAGGTCACGACTTATCATAGACCAAAGGTCATGACTTATGATAGACTTATCATTTACATTATAATGCATATTTACATAATAAAAAACCTATGACATATTATTAAATGATAAGAAATGTAATATAATTTAGGTATATTACATTTAGAGTTCTTGATTTATGTTAAAAATCCATTATTGTATCCCATTGTATTATCTTTTTGGCGAATGATCGTAGCTAGCATCTCTTTCTCATTAGAGATGAGCTACCATCATTCTAGCTAGTTTTTGTTCCATAGTATTGTTCGACAACACAAGTATTATAACAGAGGAAGAACACCTTCAGTAACCACTTACATAACCAGATCAAAGATCAACACACCGATGTTTTCACGTGGTAAAACCCCTACGGGAAAACATCCATGACCCCAGCCAACACGACCACTTGGAGAAGTTTATTAATGCAAAAGAAAAAGATTACAGAGAGATTTTACAAGAGAGTTTCTCACAATCGATCATCGACAAATGATCCTCCATGCTCTTTAAATAGAGTTCATGGACCAATCGGGTGTTAAGCCACAGATCAATGGTCGTTAATACCGAGGAGAGTATGAATCGTCAGATCACTCTATGTCGGGAACATATCGTGACCGTCGGATTTCGTAGCTACAAATGCATACTAAATAAACACACTAAGAAACACACTTTTACCTAATGACACATTAGACCAAGTAGATCTTAACTAACTCCTAAGTGTATAAATATCCTAACATCCCCATTTAAGAACAACTTGGGATAGGATTGAAGGATTTACAATGGTGACACAATAGGAGAAGGAAGGCGGCATTAGAGCCTATCCCCCCTTAATGACAACTTCCTGAACTCCTAACATAAATCAAAGTTTGGAAAACTTCACTTCTGTAAGAGACTTTGTGAAAATGTTTGCAACTTGATCTTCTGTAGGGAAAAAGAGCACTTCAATAACTTGATCATGAATGAGCTTTGTGATGAAGTGCATGTGTATCTCGATTTGTTTTCTACGCTAATGCTGAACTAGGTATTTAGCAAGCTTGATGGCACTCTGATTATCACACAAAGGTTGGTCGGATGTTGCCACTGGAATCCAAACTCTGAAAGGATCTATCGAAGCCACAAGGCTTCCTGACTTGCATTTACCGCTACTCAATAGTATACTTCTACTAAAGAAAGTGCAATAGCCTGTTGTTTCTTACAGGCCCAAGTGACAGGTCTTGAACCAAGGATAAAAACATAACCTTCAGTAGACTTCCGATCAATAGGGTTGCCGACCCAATCTGAATCAGTGAAACCAACCAATAAAGGAGTCTCCCTTGAATTGTAATGTATCCCGAACTAAATTGTACCACGAACATAGTGAAGTATCCTTTTAGCTACTTTCCAATGGCTTTCATGGGGTGTTTGCATATACCGGGCAACAAGACCAACACCAAAGGAAAGATCAGGATGAGTATGAATCAAGTATTAGAGGCTACCAACTAACTGACGGTACAGGGTGGAATCAACTTCGGGAGAAGTACATGTGGCAGTGAGCTTGACTCCAGACTAGAAGGGAGAAGCGGTTGGTTTACAATCGTCCATGTGAAGGCGACGAAGAAGGTCACAAGCATAGTTAGATTGGGAAATAAAATTTCCTTCATTGGTTTGCAAAACTTGGAGGCCAAGGATATAGTGCAAAAAACCTAAGTCTGTCATTTCAAATTTATTCTTAAGGCTGGTTTTCACGTGGTTTAAAATTCTTGAGTCACTACCAGTAAGGATAAGGTCATCACCATAAAGGACTAGGATTATGAGATGGCTTCCTACTTTCTTGGTATAGACATTAGGATCAGAATGGCATCTAGAGAATCCGGTGGCAATAAGAAAGTTGTCCATTTTGGCATACCAAGCTCGAGGAGCTTACTTGAGACAATAAAGAGATTTCTTAAGGCGACAAACAAGGCTAGAGTCATTCTAGACATATCCAGAAGGTTGTTCCATATAGATTTCTTCTTGCAAATCTTCGTGCAAGAAGACAGATTTAACATCCATCTGATGGACCTCCCATTTATGTGAGGCAGCAAGTGCAAAAACAAGGCAGATGAAATTCATTTTGGCTACAGGGGAAAAGGTTTCATTATAGTCAATTCCTTCAAATTGGGAAAATCCTTTGGCAACTAATCGAGCCTTGTGTCTTTCAACACTTCCATCTGATGCATACTTAGTTTTTTAGACCCATTTACATCTGACAAGTTTTATTCCTTTTGGAAGAGGTACAAGATCCCAAGTATCGTTTTCCATTAAAGAACGATACTCTTCATTCATTGTTGTATCCAAATCTTGATGACCTGAAGCTTCTGAAAATGTCTCTGGATCATGATTTTTTGAAACTTGAGCCAAAAGAGAAGAGGCTCACTGGAACTGTGAATGTGTCTGACCTTGATCTGAAGGATCACCGATAAGATCACCAGTTGCTTCTCGTGTTGAACAAACCCATATAGGAAGCGGTGGAGCTGGTGTTGGTTCAGGTTCAAATGACTCATCTAGAGGAAGGTGATCCAAATGGATATCGGTGGCCAACCACCTTTTCCAACTGGCTCAAAACAGTTTTCTGACAATTTTGGCAATTTACTATTTTTAGTAGTTTTAACTTCTGGGGCCATTTTGATGGCCTAAATGAAGGTTTTTCGAGATCGATCTCCTCAATGATATCCAAAGGAATTATTGATCCCCCAAAATGAATCTCCTCTATGACACCTTTCCAACAGGCTATCACATGCCTAAAACATAGATCGTATGCAAAAGCTACGACCCTCAGAAGTTGATGTATTAATTTACCCAAACGGGGCCCACATGACTTTTGGCGCTTCATCTCCTAGGGTTAGGTTTTTGGATGTATAGGGTTTTTGGCATTCTTTTTTATTTTTAAAAGGCCTTAAGAGCCTCATTGTAATATTCTTCTTGCGAATGCACACAACCGTCACATCTCTTCTCAGAGATAAGCCACCACCATTCCAGCAAGCTTGTTTCCACTGCATTTTACAGTTTCACCTTATTTTGTTATTGAATAGAAAACAATTTTACTGTATCTCTGTTGGTTTTTGTTAAGCACCTCTTAATAATCTGTATTCATTTCGTTCTGCTCATAAAATCCAGATTAGAAGGTGAGAAGGCGTAGGCGGATTTTCATCCTCACTGTCATCATCTGAAGAAGAAACCAGGACAAAAGAAGGAACACACGTCGAATATGGATCATAGGCCGAAGAAGGAACAACCATCGAATTAGGCTCGCAGGACAAATAAGGCACAAATGCCGAATTAGGCTCGCAGTCCAATAGATTTTCATCAAATTTAACATCTCTTCTAATAATAATTTCATTAAAATGTGTTTGAAGAAGTCTATAACCTTTGACATCTTCAGAATAACCAACAAATATACACTTCTCATTTGTAGGCTACAATGCTTTCCTTTTCTCATCAGGAATGTGAGCTCATGCCATACTGCCAAATACACGGAAGTGACTTACGTATGGTTTAATTTTAGTCCAAGCTTCTTCCGGTGTTATATTTTTAAGAGACTTTGTGGGAGTGCGATTTACTATGTAATTTGCACAGTTGATGGCTTCTGCCCAATACTTTAGACTTAATCCCTTAGATTGGATCATACAATTAGCCATTTCTTTTAATGTGTGGTTCTTTCTCTCAACAACACCATTTTGTTGTGGTGTATATGGAATAATGTGTTGCATTTGGATTCCCTGTGTAGTCCAATAATTTGTAAAATTATTGTTCACATATCCGCCTCCATTATCTATTCTTAACCTTTGAATTTGATGTCCAGATTTGTTTTCTACAAGGGCCTTGTAGGCCAATTTTTTTTCAAAAACTTCGCTCTTAAGTTTTAATAAGTAAACCCAAGTACGTCTGTAAAAGTCATCAATGAAAGTTAAGAAATACTTGCACCCAGAAAAAGAAGGAGAAGAAAGCGGACCACACAAATCACTGTGAACAAGCTGCAAAGGACCTGAGGCGTGCCAAGAGGCATGTTTTTCAAAACTATCCCCGATGATGTTTGCCAATAACACAACCGACACAAACACCATCTATGCATGAAACAATAGGAAGACCAATCACCATCTTTTGATTACATAGTTGACACAATGAGTGATAGTTTAGATGACCAAACCTCTCATGCCAAAGTTTGCTCAAGTCATCACTTTGAGAAACAAAAACTGATGAAAAAGATGATGACCCAAAGTTGTCAAACTTGTACAACCTGGTAATATCATCAACA
>JASDQU011375026.1:0-11005 GCA_032191745.1 Picea mariana | reverse complement strand
AACTTACATTAAGTTTTGGACGAGGGGTTAGGGTTGTGGCCTATGTATGGGCGCAGATCCCAACTTTCATACACACATTCCCATGTTCTCAAAGATCCTAAGGCACATATTTTGATGTAGTGAATGTATCCCAAGGTAGTACAGATTGTCTAGATTTGCATGCAAAGGAAGAGGCCAAGTATGGTTGTCTCGTAAAGCAGTCCATCAGGTATATTGTCCAAACATAGGAAACTTTATACTTGTTTTTCATGATTTTTTGCAAGGATCATCAATTTGAGGTATGTTTTATTATCAGAGGTCATTTGCAAAAGTATTAGTCCAAATTGTCATTAATGAGATTTTAACATATTGTTTTGTGTGTTGAAGAAGGTGAAATTGAGCCAATTCGGAACTTGGTCAACTTAATACTCAAATTTCTCAGAATTTCGCAAGGATTCTAATGGTGAACTCATTTTCTTGTTTTGAGTAATGTAATTAAAGAGAGTCCATTAAAATGGCTTTTTGCAAGCTCATGTTGTAATGTAATTTTGGTGTTTTGAGATGATGGAGAACATTCATGTTATCTAAAGGGACTTTGATGTTGAAGTAATCGATTTTATCTACATATGTAATTTGAGTTCTTTTATTTTTTGTTGTTCATATGACTATTCTACAAATTAATCATCAATTTATGAGTTTTTTGGATAAGAAACACATCATCAAAATTCTGTAAATCACCTCAATATGATTAGTAAATTAATTTTGAATCAAGTTAGATGTTGTACGTATATATTGTAAATAAATAAGTGGTGTCTAAAGATTTTCAGATCAAGTGGTATCAAAGCTAGTTTTGACATGTATTTGCAATTTGTTGATGTGATGAGATCCAAGAGTTCAGTTGGTGAATATTTTGAAGGCTCTTATAAAGAGGACAATATGAGTAAAGTTCTCATGAATTCGAGGCTACAAAAGAATATTAATCAAAAAATATAGAAGGATAATTCTGAGACAAAGATGCAGTTTCAAGATCTTGAGGAAGAGAAGAAGATGTTGCACGATCAATTGTTATGTCATGAGGAATTCTATAATGGTATTTTTCATGAGTTGGAAAGAAATTTGGAAATTAAGAATCAAGTATTGGCACCATCAGTACCAATCCATGAAGATTGGCAGGCTGAGAATGTAAAGTCTCCAATGAAAAAGGGACTACCTCTTTCAAAAGGCATGATTTTGGAAGATGAGTCCTCATATTACTCTTTTTCCCGTCAATATGGAGAATGCTCAAGGATGGCTGAAGCAAGGAAAACGTAAGATGAAGAGGTCCTTCATAAACAATTAGCCTTACCTTCCAATCTAGAGAAAGGTAACATGTGTAAGACATCTCCAGAGAAAGATGTGAATGCTAAAGGATAAGGAATGAAGACTTTTCCCACTATTGAATGGTTTACATATCCATGTGATTCCTATGGAACTAGAAACCATAATGTGGAGAAGTGTCTAAGTGTCGAAGAAGACATTCTATGTAAATAAATCCCTCCAAGAAGAAGGCTAAAGGTAAAGATCATTTCTCAAAACAAAGGAAAAGGGGGAATGCTAAGAAGGGATCATGATTCCAAGATGGGAACAAGACACTCTACTCTTATTGTAGTAAGAGTGGAGATCAGATTGGGAAGTGTTGGACACTTTAACCACACTTATGTCTGAATTAGAATAGAAAAGATGTAAAGGAACTTGCAAGAAGACAAGCAACTCCAGATGAAGTTAGTGGTTTCACTAGAAGGTTTTGCAAAGGATAATTCCTAATGCTTGGTATTGACAAAGTGATATATGAAGATATCGAGGAATGGTTCATGGATAGCAGCACATCTCACCACATGACCGGGATGAGATCAATATTTCTGACTTTCTTAGAATCTGACATAGATTTCTATGTAGGATCTGGAACCAACACCAAACAAGCAATACGAGGGTATGGATATGTAATATTCCATCTTGAGTCGAGAGGAGTTCTGGGAATAGAAAATATGTTATATTTTCCATACTTAAATGTAAACCTACTCTCAGTTGTGGAATTTGAAGATGAGGGCTATGCAATCACATTCCAAAATGGCCAGGTACTTGTGTATTTGAGGGAAGTTTCTCCAGACACAAAAATAGTTCTTGGTGTTCGCAAAGAGAGGTTATATAGGTTACTAAGAAGGCCTATAGTTTGGTCTAATGGTTAATTAGATTCAACATCATATTCAACATCAAATTCAATGTTAGATTCAATATTAGTGTTAGAGGAATTGTCAGAGGTCGAAAGTTGTGAGACTCCTCTTAGTACAGTGGGAAGAATGAGTCCACAAGTAAACCATCTAAATATTTCATTGTAAATGTGTATATTTTTAAATGTAATATTCATATGTGTATATATCCTAAAGTATATTAGAAGTCTTGTAATCCACTCATTGTAAATTATGAGAGTGAGAGGGACTCTGTAAAATTTCTATATTGCCAACTTATATGTTGATAAGAGTGAGAGGGATTTTGTAAGAGAATTTCTATATTTCCACCTTTTATAATGTTGAGAGTGAGAGGAATCTAGTTAAAAGAGATTTCTAGATAGCCACCTTACATATTGTTCATAAGTGAGAGGAATCTCATTAAAAGGATTTCTATATAGACACTTTATTTTAGAGAGAGGAATCTCATTATAAATATTTCTAAGCCTTTAGACAACATTATAGACAATTTTATTGTCTWGTCATCAACTAAAGGACTATATATGGATCAAATTGTTGAAGTYAACATTATTKATTYTTAATTACCAAAGGCGAAGGAACATAAGGATGCARGAAGTTGGAGCATGTAGATCAGAAGAGGAAAGAGCATCGAAGTAATSCAAAACTTTCTAGAGATGGTAAAGGAGAAATAATCCTCTTTTAAGAAGCATATAAAGGTGCATGCTATCAAAACCTTTAAAATACTATGTCATGTTCATGTGGATGTATACCTTGAACAGAAGCAAGTCAAGTATAGATGGTAACAATACATATCAAGTTGTTTTTCAAGGTAGGAGAAGTAATGGACATGGAATTCATTTAGAGACTCCCACAGATAAATCAACAGTACAAGAACAATGAGTCAAAAAGGACAAGGCATAGATCAAAATTCAACTTGGTTTCATATTGGTCAAGATGGACTATATTCAACAGTAGGACATGGGAATGGATATTGGATTATGATATAGGTATTACATAGATTCAATGAACATGAATTTTTATTTTCAGAGAATCTATGAGCCAAAACTAGTCCCAGAGCTCTTAATGACAATGCCAGAGGCTAGAGTCAGATATATCTTCCATAAAATAAGATAGAAGTACATTGATATAATACCTATGATCATATATCCAAGATGAATACTGAATTCTAGATAATATTCATCAAGATGGAAGAGTAAGTTAACATCACCAAGTTGTTTATTATATATAATTTTGGAGGTCCAAAAGTTCTTCATTGAGAAGGTGTGATTGAGGAGGATCTAAGGAATGCTCACAGAGGTCCAAGAGGATCTATAACTCTCATATAGGTTTGAGGGGATCCATAAAATCTAAAATTTTACCATCTCAAATGACTGATAAAAAGACATCAATGCGTAGAGTGCATTGTTATCTTTCCAACGACACAAATGGAAAGTCAAATAGATTTTGTATGCAAAAGTTATGAGCGATCAAAGCTCCAGTCAAACTTGGTAAAAGGTCAAAGGGAAAAGTAAAAAGTGTGACACGTGTCACCACTACAAGGGTGACATGTGGCATCTGTACAACTTATGTGGCAGACAAATCAACATGATGTGGCATGATAGTTGGCAAGGTGACTAGGAAATTCATACATCCAAGTGGTCGAATCATATGTTGACAAGTGGCAAGGGATAGCCAATGAGAGGCCACCATGTGGCGACCTCCCATTGGTCTATATTTGTTGTTTTTTACCAAAATTTTGGGAGTCGACGGGGGTCGAACCCGTGAACTCTCAAATACTTTACCAAACCTTCATTGCTAATATGCCATACCGATGATTCTTAACCATATATGTGTTCATATATGTTTTAATTTGTATTAAAGTTTGAATGGGAGGCAAAAGGGTCAAGGGCATAATCCCTCGAACCTATAATTTGGTTCATTGTATACCATATAACCATGTTACATTTGCTGGAGGTTTTTAACACATACGGTTTTAACCATATGTTAAATGGTTAAAAAAAACAATGAGAATATATGGTGGTCGATGTGGCTCGAACCCTTGACTTGTCGTATATAACCACAACATCCTAAACAACATGCCAAAAATTCCCACTTGTTATGAGATTCCTCCACATTTAATATTAAGTTACATTAAGTTGTGGACAAGACGTTAAGGTCACAACCTATTTATGGGTGTTGATCCCAACACTCAGAGACACATTCCCATGTTCACATAGATCCTAAGGCATAGATTTTGATTGAGATGATGGAGAACAATAATTCTATAGGGACTTTGAATATGAAGAAATAGATGTCATATACATATGTAATTTTAGTTCTTTTAATTTATGTTTTTTCATCTCACTATTCTGCAAATTAATCATCAATTTATGAGTTTTTTTTATAAGAAGCACATCATCAAAATTTTGTAAATCACCTCAATATGATCAGTAAATTAATTCTGAATCAATATAGATGATGCATGTATATATTTTAAATAAATAAGTGGTGTCTAAGTATTTTTGGATCATATGATCGAAAGAAGTCTCATGAATTTCCGCAGCTAGTGGCGGTGAAGATGGAGGTGTGGACTACTCTGAAAGTACCTGTGAAGGACCTTCTTCAAACTTTGCACTTCTCTAAATGGACTCTTCATTATCATTTGTTAGAAGAGGCATGTAATCATATTTATGATTAAAGTTAGAGAAGGTGTACAACCTGGAATGGTGATTAACCTCAACAACAACAATCTTTGAACCATCTGACAAGTTGGATATAATAATTGAGTTTAGAGTGAAATCCACCTTCTTCCCTAAACCTGAATGAGTGATTTGATATATGGAGAGACGATTCACTGAAATATTTGGAACATGAATTAAATCATGAAATAATCCATGATATAGATAAAAAATTGCACACCTCAGCATGAGAATCATCTCCCATGAAGATCAGTGATTTGAAACAAGTCTTCAAGTATGAAAAAATTCTATCTGATGAGGTCATGTGATGGGTAGCCCCTAAATCAAGCACCCAAGAATTAGGATAAGATGAAATAGAAAGTAATTCATGACCATTACCTCTTTCTGATGATGGATTGTCCGATGGATTTTTCCTTGTATTATCCAAAATACAATCTTTGAGGTGATGTTTCTCAAGTGATTGTGCCATGAGATCTATGGTTGTTTTCATACAAGAACTCTCAAGATGGAACCCCCTGTTACAATAGGAACAATTGGTCTTCTCCTTCTTCCCCTTTGATTCCTTGGAACTCAAATTCTCATCTATGGACTTTTTTTTACCTTCCTTCTTGTTCTCTTGGTTCTTCTTACCTTTTTTCTTCTCCTTATTCACCTTTAAACTTCTTTGAGTTGTAAGAGCATATAGATTGGAAATCTTGAGTGCCCCTATTTGTATGATATTTGTATGCTCATGGATAATTGACTCCATGAACTCATCTAAGGATGGAAAATTCCATGTATACCCCATAGCTAACATGGTAGTATGAAAAGAAGAAGTGTAGACAAAATACTTTGGTCGTAGTTTGGTTAGAACTGAAAAGATTAATTTTTCATCTTTCTTATCAATTCCACAATCCATAACATGAGAAAGAAAAGTTTTGAACTTAAAAAATTAGTCCTTTAGGGTCTCTAAATCTCCTAGATTCAATTCATGTAGATCATTCTCCAGTTGATGACCTCTTATATTGTCTTTCTTTCCTAGAAAATCCTTCAACTTTGTCAAAACATCGTTAAGAGTCTTGCAAGTATCAACATGAAAGAGGAGATATAGAGAGATTAGCAAGAACAATATCCCATAGGATTCATCCATTTTGTTGAAGTGTTTTTATTTCCCTATGGATGAAGTAGGCTCGACCACATTCCCCATGGTGACCCTAGACAAACCCTTTCTTCAAATTAGAAGCTCCATCTTGGGCTTCCACTCAAAGTAGTTGAAGAGTGTCAATACCACTAAAGAATATGGTTGATCCATATTTTTCTATGGTCTGTCCAATATGATCTATAAAACTGAAATAAAAGTGAATACTCCCTCACAATAATGGCTATGATACCATGTAGGATTAAACCACAATCCAAGACCTAATTGTGAGAAGGAAATACTACACTAGATAATTGCAAGAGAGAGAGAGAGAGAGAGGAGAGAGAAAAATAGAATCAATCTTCACACATAAGTGTAATACTCCAGTTTTGAGTCCCCATATTATATAATGTATTTTGTTATTTTATGAAAGGTCGGAGTTCCCAAATAATTAAAAGAGGATATAACTCCTAGGAAATGTAATGTTGTGATCATTGTTAATAATAAAATACATTGTTGGTTGCAATACAAACAACGACAAGATTTATATGGGGCTATGATTCCACGAGAGAGGGGGACTAAGGGGTTAAGTCATTTTATCATATTTTATTTACCCATAATTGTTTTAATGGAGAGAAGTGGTTACACGAGCTTCTTGGGGAAGGCCATGTGGTTCTTGATTTGCAAGTAAGTGTATAAACCCATCTTGTGGGATGCTTGGGGGTTCTTCTTCACTCCCCCTATTCATTCATTTTTTTTTGTTCACACTCTTCATTCTATACTCTCCATTCATGCTTTCACTCATTCATTATTTCTCATTCCTCCTTGATCTTGGGGGAAAAGGAAAAACAAATTGTTGGGAGAGAAGCCACTATTGGTTGACTATAGTGACTGTTGGTGTATTCCAACCTTGAATTAATGCATGCATGCCTGAGATGCATTAGTAGGTACTAAATTTTATTCACAGTTGTGAATCCTGATGGTCCTATCATGGATATTCTTGACCATATGCATTGGATCCCTGGAATGAGGTGGACAACCTTATGGACTGCGTGGCAGAGAATGGGGTCCATTCTCTTGGGTTGTGCGGGATGGAGAGAAGAGAGTTGGCATACTTTGGATTTTTGTGTGTTGAGGAACTTGTGAGAGATTGAGTACTGATTGGTTTGGAAAGCTGAGTGACACCATAGAACCATCCTTATGGATTCATAGCCTTGGCTCAGGGGTGATCTACTGTTGAGACTTGGAATATTAGTGTCTATGGATGGGTGGAATGTCCTTGGTCTGCAACCAATTGGTGAATAATTTTATTAAAGATAAGTGTTCTATGTCATGTGTTTTTATGCTTATATATTTATTTCCGCTCTTTATTAATTATCATCTCTGAAGTTCATATTTATAATATGTGTGCTTGAGGGTTATTGTTGTGCATGGCATATTTATTATTTATTTTACGTTGTAGCCTGACTACTGTTATTGCATGTTTTTTTATGGTGTTCTTTCATGCTTCTTTATTAATTAAATGGTATCATAAATTTGAAATCAGTTTAGAAGTGAGTTTTTGGAGTAGCGTGCCTAGCCTAGGGCTGGCTGGGTACGTTATAATAAGAGACTAAGAAACAAACTCTAATCACACAGTATTGATCTATGATAATGAGTAAAATATATAAGACTCTCCACATGAAGAGTAATGTGCACCAGGTTGGGATTTCCATGTGCATGCTCAAGTATAAAAGAAACCTCTCCCACTTATAATGGTTAAATAAAGTCAAAAGTTGCTAATAATATGAACAAGGTCAAATATGTAGTTTAAACTCAAGTGAGAACTCTACATTAAGTCATATGGCATTCCATAATAGAAAAACTCTCCTAATACACATGCATGTTGCATGTGTCTTCTCATATGCACGCATGGTACATGCAAGAGTATATGCATGTGGTTCATTAGATGCATGCATGCTACATGCAATATTATCTGCATGTGGCTAATTAGATGCATGCATTTTGCATGAAAGAGTATCTACATGTGGTTCATTAGATGCATGCATGTTGCATGAAAACATTTCTGCATGCAGCTCCTAAGATGCATGCATGGTGCATGAAAAAGTGTCTGCATGTGACTCCTAATATGCATGCATGGTGCATGCAAAAGTATCTACATGCATGCATGGTGCATGAAAAAGTATTTGCATGTGATTCAGAAAAAATGAGTATGTCAATGAGTATGTAGTTGAGCATATACCCCAAAATAAAAAGGTCTCTAGTTTGGAAGGATTTATGGAACCATGGTCACCAAGAATTACAACTCTGGGGTGATCATAACCATGCTCAAAAGGTAAATTGTTTATACAAAGTTGAGTTAGAGGGCATTTGACATAGGATTTTGGAAATTTGTCTCTTTAAAATGTAGTGTGATGGGTCATGTCCCTTTTGAATGGATTGGAATGGAGTAGAGGAAAGCCATTTTTTATATATGTTCCAAATAAATTCAATGGTTTGGTACAACAAACTTCCAAAGTTGTTCTGCGATTGAAGAATAGACGGGGGTTGAGGGATTTTCCAAGGCATTGGTTTTAGAAGTAGTTAGTGCATTTGAAAATCTCATTTTCTTTGAAACACAAAGTATGGAAGTGTATTTTTCTTCAATAATTGTTTTCTAACTAGAGAAATCTTCATAAATTCGGTGTTATGAATGCTACATGTACCTTGCATTAAACATGTTTTTTGGAGTTGTCACTTTGTCAAAAACATTTGGGTTTTATGCTGAATTTCACTTCCTTTTACTATCTTTCTTTTGTGGAATATGAAATCTATTTATTTGTTCATAAAATCCAAGTGTATTTCTACTAAAATCCTCTATAGGGTGTGAAAGGAAATAAGGTCCTCCAACTCCAAATACAAAACCTATTGTTGGACCACCCATGATAATTGTATGTGAGACAGAACCATCAAAGGGGTGTTATGTTCTTAATAATGGATCTATTGATTATAAACATGGAAGTTGTATAAATTTCAATATATCCTACTTATCACTCATATCACATGTAATGTTCAACCTAGATCATACAAAGAAAATTTGGTGTCTATGTGTTTTGTACAAAAAATAATTAAAAACAAATTGTTTATGTACAGATTTGGAAGAAGCATCATCATTGAGTTTAATGTAACTAATTAATGCATGAAATAAATACTACATTGTGTAATTAACAAATGTAACTAGTAATGTTACTATCTAATGATGCAAGAGAAGTAAATGATTTGTACCTTATTGGAAATGCATTGTGGATTGTGGAGGTGACTGTCCTTGAAACCTGCATTTGTCAAAGACAATAATTGGTTAAATACCTAAATAATAGATAAACATCAATGAGATTCCATATTACAAAGATAATCAAACGTTATATGACCGAATAATAATTAAACATGTACAATGCTCTATAAATACTAAAGGGGAATATCTCATGAATGAGATCCTCTTGGTTTCAAGAATAATTTATTATCTACTAAACATGACCAACCACATGAAGGTGGAAGCTGGTTTGGCCCCTCCCCCCCTGCATCACTCTCAATTCCCGATACCCAATCATGCATTAATAGCAAAAAAAGAATTAATGCTAAATGAAAGAAAGAAGGTACATGCGTATAGAACATATAAGGTCCACGCACAACTAGCAAAACAAAAAATTGTACAGTGAATAATTTATATTAATAAAATTTGCATGATGATATGTATAATATGAATAAAGTATTTGGTACTTACAATTCAATATTTTAATCTCAAGTAACCACCTTGGCAAAGTTTGTGTTGCCCACGTTTTTATAATATTTCCTTGGTTTCTTTTGACGTGTCTGGTACATATTTGAAATATCTTATAACATAATTGAAACTTTTTGTAGGCTCCTAGACATGTAAAAAACAACCAAGGTAAGACTAGAAAAACTGAAGGTGTTTGTTGTAGATATCAGATATTGTAATATATCTATAACATACACCTATCGTTCTTGTTATGTTATGGTGATGAAGATGCATCTATAATTTTTTGGAAAATGGACCCACTGTACTAGTGTCTCCCTCTCACACTCTTACACGCACTCTCTCTCTACCCCCCTCCCACCCGTCTTTGTTTTCTTCTTCTTCTTCTTCTTCTTCTTCTCTCTCTCTCTCTCTCNAATTTGTACCATGATTTCACTAAATCCACACCTCCAAAAGGTCATATGTTCCTTTCATTGAATCCATAATTTTCTTGTCACCATTTATATATCTCCCATTCACTCTCTCTCTCTCTCTCTCTCTCTCTCTCTCTCTCTCTCTCTCTCTCTCTCTCTACCCCCTCCCTCTGCCTCTCTTTACCTTTATGTTCCTAGGCATAGAGGGGGATAGTAGTGAGAGAGAGAGGTAGATATTGACAAAGGGGGGAGAGACAATGAGAGTGAGAGAGTATGAGTCAGAGTGATATGAAGAGAGAGAGGGAGGGGGTAGAGAGAGAGGGGGAAGGTAGAGTAAAGTAAAGAGAGGGGTAAAGTGGTAAATGGAGGGGAAAATGGAATAAGAGAGATAGTTGGAAGGAAGGGGAGATATATATATAGAGAGAGAGAGGGAGAGAGTGGCATGGTGCAGAAAGAGAGAGGGAGAGGGATATAAGAGGAGAGAGAAAACAAGAGTGATATAATGGGATAGGTAGTGTTGGGAGAGAGGGGTATATACATAGGAGAGAGAGAGTAGGGGAGAGAGGGAGAGAGTGGGGGAGAGAGGAAGAGTCAGAGAGAGAGAGAGAGAGAAAGAGAAAGAAATAAATAGTGATAAGGCAATGTTGGATTGAATGAAAGGGACATATGAACTTTTGTAGGTGTGGATGCAATGAAATCATGGTACAACTTTTGGAAGGGTAGGATTCAATTATGATTACTATGATATTTTATTGTGATGAGGTGACATAGATGTGTAAGAAGTGCATATGGAGAGAAGGGGAGGGAGGGAGAGAGAC
>JASDQU011375025.1:6063-24047 GCA_032191745.1 Picea mariana | reverse complement strand
TCACCCAAATGAACCTGTCCAAAATCACCTTGAATATAATCTAGAAAATGTTTCCTATGGGGTGTGGTATGAAATGAAGCCCCTGAATCTACTATCCAAGACTCATAAATATTATCTACAGAAAGAATCAAAGCATCTTGTAACACATCACCTGTTACATTTGCTTCCTGATTTCTCTCTTGTTGTCCATCTCTTTGTTTCTTTGGAGCTCTACAGTCTTTTTTTAGATGTCCTTTCTTCCCACAATTCCAACACTCTATATTTCCAAGTCTGGGTTTGGATCTGCCCTTCCTAGAATTCCCACGGTTCCTGAAACCCTTTCCTCTATTCTTTTGTCTTCCCCTGTTCTCCATGTTCAACTCATTTCCTGATGTCTCACATGTGCTTTTCCATCGTATTTCCTCACTAAGGATAACACCAACAACATCATCAAATTTTAAAGTATTTGAACTAGAGACAAAGTTACTTACAGCCATGACCAAGCCATTCCATCTTTCTGGCAATGAGCACAAGATTAGAAGAGCCCTGACCTCATCATCAAAGTCCACTTTTACAGAACTTAGTTGATTAGTAACCGTATTAAAATCATTTAAATGATCTGCAACAGATCCACCTTTCGACATCTTCATATTAAATAATCTCTTCATTAGAAATACCTTATTGGACATCGAGGGTTTTTCATACAATTTGGCCAATGCATCCATCAAACCCTTCATTGTCTTTTCTTTGGAAATATTGAAAGCCACCGATGCTGCCAGGCTCAGCCGTATCGTTCCTAGAGCCTTTCTGTCAAGAATCTCCCATTCTTAGTCCTTCGTAGCCGCCGACTTCTTTGTTATTCCACCCAATGGTAGGAATAGATCATTTTGATATAAATAGTCTCCTATCTGCATCTTCCATAACTGGTAGTTTTGGCCGTTAAATTTCTCGACCCTAAACTTTCCATCTTCTGACATTGCTCCCACTCGAACTAGGAACGCACTTTTCCTGCGAGTTACCTTTCACTTTGATACCAGTTGTTAGAAATATAGGACCGTGGAGCAATAAAATAAAACAAATGTGGAAACAAAATACAGAAGATACACAATACAATAGAGACACAGATTTACGTGGTTCACCCAGTGTGGGCTATGTCCACCAGATAAATTGCCAGGTCCTTCCTTTATTTTTAGCCAGCATATGAAGGGATACAATCTACAAAAAACATGTTGTAACTTCCTCTTCTTTCTCTCACAGTCTCCTATATTAGAATACAATATTCGCCATCAACCATAGCCGCAATACATTTCCCTCATAAAAGAGGATTGCCTTCTAGGGAAAAAAACACTAACATAATCTCTATTGTTAGATCTGCAACCTTATAATGAACGGTCCAGATTTACAATGAAATTACAATATACATTTACAAGGAAATTTTTCCTTCAGGGCTTCGCCCCCGAACCCCTGCTTGCCTCTAGACCCCCCAGCCGAGGGGATAACCCCCTCAGACCCCGCAGAGGGGGTACCCCCCCTCTGCACTCCCCCGCATGGAAGAGTGTACATACTTCGGGGGTGTAAATTCTTCATGGGGTATAAACATGGATGAAGGTAAAAGACCTCTGAATCAGGAAGATAATCAGGCTCCACAACCAACATAACTAGACAAGCTATATGAATGGAGCAAATAGTAGATATGGAAATGTTCGTAGAACTATCAACATAATTTATAATCCATTTGACCCATTAATGGATCAAAATATTGTATGCTACAAGTGCAATAATCTTGGTCACAAGACACAAGATTGTAGAGAGATGAAGGAAGATAATCCTATGCCAAATGTCCCTATACCAACTACATGGAAAAGGAAAGAAATTCCACACAATGAAAACTTCTGAATATCATTGGTCACTAAAGAATGCAAAGAAGAAGATGAATGGTTCATAGACAGTGGGTGCTCATCTCATATGACAAGAGATCAAAGAAAATTTGTCAGCTTGAAGAAAAAGGGTGGAAATGTTTCATTTGGAGATGGCTCATCTACCAAAATACTTGGAAAAGGAACTGTAAATCTTGGAAGTGAAACTTTAAAAGAAGGAAAAGTCTTATTGGTTGAAGATCTGAAGAATATTCTCCTCAGTGTCAGCAAAATATGTGATCAAGGATACACTCTTACGTTTGATTCCCAAAAATGTAAAATCAGATAAAAGAACTCAGGAAGATTGGTTGCAAATGAAACAATAAGACCGAACAAAATATACATCCTATACATGAAGAAGAGATAGAAGACATAAGACACACAAAAGGATTCCAAGGAAGAAAAATCCTCAAAGACCAAAAATAAGGATGAAGTATTATTGAGTGCCACATGTTCAGGGGTAACAACCCTAAAAAAGAAGGTCACCTTATGCCATTGAACTCAAGGGGAGAAACCCCACCCTTTTCCATTGATGTCAAAGGGGAGAAAAATTTGGATCATGATGACAGGGGGAGCATGAGTGTTGCCATCAATGACAAAGGGGGAGATTGTTGGAAGATTGGTTGTTGTCATTGATGTCAATCCTAACAATTGGATTTTGGACCCCACAGTTGATTGAAGTAGATAGACATGAAGGAAATTACACACGCATATAAAACACCCATGGATGGATAGTATAAGTCATGCCACATTCAGTGGTATGTGGTACGTCACATGGATCCTCACGATTGAGGAGAAATGAATTTTTGAAAATGACAATGTCAATTGAAGTAGAAACTATATGTCGGCTCTAATGTTAAAAGGAAGTGACATAAAGAGTATAAATACATCTCATTATACATTCATTTTTCAAAACACACAAGTTTATTAATGAACAAGGAGATACAGGTCGAATTTATGAGGAAATCTGAAGCAAAGAAGGTCGAATTTCAAGGGAGGATGAAGTCTTTTGGTGATGTGTTCTAAGGTATGTTATTTATAGGTCATCTTACCATTTTCGTTATAACTTTGTTTCTAGAATGATTCATATGGTGAAATTAGGAGGATATTGAGAAGACATATTGAGGTACCTGTGATAAAAATTTCAGCTCCTTGTTCGCTATAATTTTGGAGATACACTCTGTGGAAGATAGGGTTTTTGACTAGTCCTGAAGCTAGTCATAAACAAGTGTTCCGGGTAAAACAGTCATAACGTCTTCATAGAGAATCCAAATGAAGTGAGACCAATTTAATTGGAAAGAGTACGGGTTGTAATTTTTTTTGTACTAATTTCATAATCTGATGTTAAATATTGAGCGTGGGGAATTATGTACAGGTTCGATCTCCTAAATAAACCAAAATTGAATAAGGTCTACCATTTTCTCTATAACTCATTTTCTGGGAGGATTCAAGGAGTGAAAATTGGAGGAGTTTCAAAGAATACATTGAGTAGTATTATCTACAAGACTAGAGTATTCCAAAAAGTGAAGAATTGCAGAAGTTGAAGAAATCTCATGAAGCATTATCGGGTTTTATGTGATGGTTGGTTGATGGTGATAATTTAATGTAAAGTTTTATTATCTCTCATATATTCTTGGGTGGAAGGAAGGGGCAAGGATGGAGAGGTAAACCCTCTCTTGATATTGGAGGATTGTATATTCCTTTTGGAAGTTTATCCTTACCTTTATATTTGGAAGTTGTAGCTACCTTTGGAAGTCATTTCTTCCTTTGAACAATAATACATGATTACTTCTTATATATTGTGCATGGTGTATTAGTGTATCTCTTATACTATTCTTCATTGTTCATTGGATAGTCTTCATTGTTGATTGGATATAAATTGAATACATTATCTGATTGAAGTACAAGTTCAAAAATACGAATTTCTCTAAATACCTATTCACCCCCCTCTCAGTATTTCCAACAATTTAAGACCATACATAGCCTTCTTTAGTTTGCACACATAGTCTCGACTTTCTGTTAATATGAATCCTTCTGGTTACTCAATATATACTTCTTCTTCTAATTTTCTATTCAGGAATGTTGACTTGACATTCATTTGATAAATTTTGAAGTTTCTGAAGCATGCAAATGCCAAAAACATTATGATGGCCTCTAGCTTCCTACTGGGGAAAAAGTCTCTTCAAAGTCAATACCTTCCACTTGGGCATATCCTTTGCATACTAATATGGATTTGTTATTTATGATATTTCCATTCTCATTGAGTTTGTTTTTGAATATCCACTTGGTTCTTACCACATTCTTGTCTTTTTGTCTAGGGACAAGTTTCCATGCATGATTTTTCTCAATTTGATCAAGTTCCTCGTTCATTTATTTTATCTAGTCTTCACTCTTGCTGGATTCTGTAAAATATTTGGGTTCTATTACTAAAATCATTGCATGTTCATAATTAAATCTAAGTTTCCTTTTTGTTTCTACTCCTGCTTCTTTATCCCCTGTAATTTGATTTCTTGGATGGTGATTTTGGTAAGGTTGTTTCTTCCTCACCCTTCTCTTCGATAGTTTGTGGTTCATTCTCTTGTAGTTATTCAATATCTTCTTCATCTTGTGATTCACCATCTTCTTCATCATCACTAGTTCTTATCCATTCATCAATTTTTTATTCATATTGAGATTTGATTTTTCTCAATTTTAGATCATCTATTTTTACATTTGCACTTTCCACTATTTTGTGCAATCTTAGATTATAGCACTTGTAAGCCTTTTTGTTAGGTGAATATCCCAAAAATATACCTTCATCTGATCTAGAGTCAATTTTCCCTAGATTATCTTCATCCCTCTTGATGTAACACTTACTTCCAAAGACTTTGAAATGTTTCACAGGTATTGGTCTTCCAAACCATAATTCATAAGGTGTTTTCTCATGGTTAGCTCTCAGTTGTGATCGGTTAAGTATGTGGACCACTGTATATATTGCATCTCTCCAAAAAATTTCTGGGAGCTTGGCTTCATTCAACATAGTTCTTGCAGCCTCTTGAACAATTCTTTTTTTCGTCTCAACAACTCCATTTTGTTGAGGATTTCTTGGAGCTGTGAATTGTATTTTGATTCCATGATCTTAACAAAACTTATTGAATTATTTAGAGGTCATCCTTGTGTATTCATCAATGATCAACATGAAGTAGTGTTCCCCTTGTATGATTTTAGTCCTAGAGGGCCCATAGAGGTCAGTGTGAACAATCTCCGAGGGTTTTGATGTAGAATGCTCTTTTGTCTTGAATCTGACTCTTGTCTACTTCCCTAATTGACATTGTTTGCAATTAGGCTCTGAAGGCTCGATGACTTTTGGTATGTCTTTTACAGCTCCATTTTTACTAGCTTTGATCAAGTTATCAAAGATCAAGTGTCCCATCCTCCCATTCCATAGCCAACTTTCATCTATTTGACTCATATGGCATTCTTCTTCTTCCTCAATATCTAAGATATAGACATTGCTTGAGGTTCTTGGTGCAATAGAAACTAATTTTCCTAATCCTTCTTTTCTTATTTCAAATTTTTGGGAGTTAAAAATGAGTATATGTTCCCAATGACAGGATTGGCTTAGACTGAGTATATTAGGTTTTATGTTTTCTACTAGCATCACATTTTTTGCTTTATTCCTTTTGTTTCCCAAAGAAACTGTGCCTTTTCCTAGTATTTTGGCAGATACATTATCTTCAAAAGTGACTTTTCCTTTATCCTTTTTTGTCAAAATGATAAATTTTCCTTCATCTCCTGTCATATTTTTTTATCACCCACTATCAATATACCACTGGCACTTTTTATTCTTTGCATACATGGCCACTTTACATTCTGCTACTTTTTCTTCTATATGCTTTTCTTTCCATATCTTCTTATCATGTTTGTTAGAGTTGCTCATTTTCAAGGATTGCATTGGTAATCTACATTCACTAGTTTTATGGGCATAGTTGTTGCACTTGTGACATTCAACATTGTACTCTTGTAAATGAGAGAATGAATTATAATTTATTTTCTTTACATCATTTTTGTTGTTCTTATATCTCTAGATATTTCTTGGTTTGTAGTTTCTATAGTGATCCAGATTTTATGAGCAGAATGAAATGACTACAGATTATTAACATGTTCTTAACACAAATAACAGAGATACAGTAAAATTGGTTTTCTATTCAATAAGGAAATAAGCTGAAACTGTAAAATGCAGCGGAAACAAGCTTGCTGGAATGGTGGCGGCTTATCTTTGAGAAGAGATGTGACAACTACGCTCATTCGCAAGAAGATGATTACAATGAGGTTCTCAAGGCATTTTTACAATAAACAGGAATTCCAAAAACCCTAGACATACAAAAACCTAACCCTAGGAGATGAAGCACCAAAAGTCATGTGGGCCTCGTCTGGGTAAGTTAGTACATCAACTTCCTGGGGTCGTAATGTTTGCGTACGATCTCCGTTTTAGGTGTATGATAGCCCATTAGAAAGGTATCGTTGAGGAGATTCATTTTGGGGGATCAATGATTCCTTTAGCTAAGATTGAGAATCTTGATCCCTAAAAACCTTCATTTAGGCCATCAAAATGGCCTCGAAAGTTAAAATTGCAAAAAATAGTAAATTGCCAAAATTGCCAGAAAATTGTTTTCAGCCAGTTGGAAAAGGTGGGTGGCCACTGATATCCACCTGGATCAGTCCTCTCTCCTTAGGAAGAAATGGTATCCATTTCTTTGAGTTCCCCCATCAGATGAAGAAATTTCTGTTGAATTTGGCCCCGAGTGAGCCACTTGCCTTGGTGCAGGAGTTGCCCTGCTCTGACAACTCGATAAAGCTGGATCCTTTGCTATTGAGTTCCCTTGATCTGTGTGTCCACAATCTGATCACTGGATGCCTGTTGTATGCATTTGGGGTTGAGCTCTGTTGGTGTCAACTGTTCTTCTACATCTGAGGTGTCCAATAATGGTGGGAAATAAGGGTGAAGGAGATCCATGTTGAACACTGGGTGCAGGCCAAGAAAAAGAGGAATGTTGAGCTCAAAAGGATTATCCCCCACGGCCTTGGTGATGGTGTGCTTCCCATAACGGAGTGGGCAAAGCTTCCGATGGGGTCCTATAAAGCGTTCTTTCTACAAGTGCAACCAAACTTTGTCGCCCAACAGAAACTTATGTGGCACCCGATGTTGATCATGGCGATGCTTGTACTTGTCATTGAAATTTTGTAGGATATCCTGAACCTGTTGGCGGATGTGCTGGATTCGCTCAATGAATCGGGTGGCTTTGTCAGCTTCAGTTGGAGCAGGATATGAGTTGGTCAAGGTGACCGCAAGGGGAAGTGCAACATCTATGGTACCCAATGGTTGGAATCCCAACCCCACCTGAAAGGGGCTGTGGCTAATTGAGCTATGCAGAGATCGGTTGTAGCTATGTTGGAAATAGGAAAGGCTCTCATCCCATGTGCGAGGGTGATTTGAATTATAAATGCGAAGGATATGCATAATCATTCGATTTAAAATCTCGGTTTGGCCATCTGTCTGGGGGTGGAAGGTCGTGGATTTGGTGAGCTTGGTGTCCAGTAGTGACCAGAGGCTCGACTAGAATGTGATGAGAAATCGAATGTCCCTATCTGAGACAATGGTTTGTGGAATTCAAAAATGTACCCAGACTCGTTCAAAGAAGAGCTTGGCAGTGGCCTCTGCTATGATGTTCTTCTTGCAGGAAACCATAATCACCATCTTAGAAAATAAATCAACAACCACAAAGACACAGTCATTTCTCCGCTTGGTGAATGGGAGGCTCGACATGTAGTCCATTGAGATGGATTCCCATGGCCTATGAGGAGTAGGAAGAGGGGTTTACATGCCCTGTTTCTGAGTGGTCGGTTTGGCAATAGCGCAGGTAGTGCAGGACCTGATATACTTGCTAACCTCCTGTCAAAGTTTTGACCATTAGAAATGTTTCTGTAGCATCACCACTATCTTTTCGACGTTGAAGTGTCCTACCACCCAACTATAGTGGGCTTCCTATATCAGCTTCACTCCCTCCCTTGATAGAACACATATATGGCCCAGACGACACAACAACCCATCCTTAATATGGAAATTATTGACAACTTCGTTTGCACCGAAAATTTGGTAGGTGGTGGCGAAGTATGGGTCTGTCTCATAGAGTTGGGGCCATCCAGAGGTCTCATGGTCACAGGAGTCTAGCACCATGGTGAGTGTGGCGACTGGAAGTTTGCTGAGGCAATCAACGACATGATTTGTGCTTTCTATTTTATACTTGATGTTGAGGTGGAATTGTTGCAAGTATGTGGACCACTTTTGATGGCGATCATTCTGCAATTTTCCTTGTGTCTGCATGAACTGCAGTGGCTTGTGATCAATTTGGATGACTGTCTCCTTCCCAAGAATGTAATGTCTCCACTAGTGGCAAGCTTGCACAATGGAGTACATTTCTTTGTCATAAGTAGGGTACTTATGGACAAAATCTGATAGTGTCTCACTATGATAGGCCACAGGGTGGTTGTGCTGAGTGAGAACGATACCCACTGCATAGTCTAAAGCATGTGTCTCGATCTCAAAGGGTTGTTGTAGGTCTGGTAGTGAAAGTACTAGGGCTGAGCACAAGCGTTGCTTCAAATCGTCGAACACTTGTTGTTGGGACTGGCCCCACACAAATTTCACCTTACCACCACCCCTGGTTATTTGGCTGAGGGCCCATGCAATATGGGAGAATCCCAACATAAACCTGTGGTAGAAATTGGCAAGGCCCAAGAAGCTCCAAAACTCCGTGAGTGTGGTTGGGGCTAGCTAGTCATGGATAACTTGGATCTTGGCTAGATCCACATGTATGCCATGTTGATCAATTATGTGGCCTAGATAATGGGCCCTGTCCATGTCGAAGGAGCATTTTTCCAAGTTGGCATATAGCTTGTGCTGCTACAGGTTGTGCAAAACCTGTTGAATATGCTACAAATGTTCGGCCCAAGTCTTGTTGTAAATGAGAATGTCATCCAGATACACCACTACAAAATTATTGGTGAATGGTTGCAGGATATCATCCATCATCCTCATGAAAGTGGCTAGAGCATTTGTCAAACCAAAGGGCATGACCAACCATTCAAAAAGGCCTTCCTTTGACTTGAAGGTGGTTTTCCATACATTTGTCTGTTCTATCGGGACCTGGTGGTAGCCAATCTTCAGATCAATCTTACTGAAGTATTTTTCCCCTGTGAGTTGATCAAGGAGGTCGTCGATTCGGGGAATCAGGTACCGGTTTTTGACTGTGATTTTATTCAGAGCCCGGTAATTAATACAGAGTCGCCAAGTTCCATCTTTCTTCTGTGTCAGCATGATTGAGATACTGCAAGGTGATGAGATGGGATGGATGTGCCCCTTGTGGAGCAGTTCTTGGATCTGTCACTTGATATCCTCATTCTCTAATGGAGAGCGATGATAGACTAGCCCATTGGGTAGCAGTGCGTCGGGGGTCATATCGATGGGGTGCTTGACTTGACAGTGCAGAGGTACCCCGATAGGTGAGGAGAAGATATCTGAGTATTCTTCCATGACCTTATCTAGTTGCTTCTACTGTGTGGAGAGGTTGGCCGCAGAGACCCTGGATGTGGCTATGATCTTTCGCTTATTCTGAGAGTGAATAATGAAGAAGACAAACTTCCCCATCTAAGAGATGACCTTCCTTTATTTCTTAATAGAGATCAAGGAAATATCACTAGGTGGGACTGCCTTGGGTATCCTGTACAATTTCCTGTTCAAAGTAATAATAACAATATGAGGCCTAGACTCATATACAACATGACATTTCCATAAATAAGGTTTTCCCAAAATAACATCACAAACTTGGAGAGGAGAAACATCACACAATACCTCGTCTTTGAAGGGCTTGATGCCGTATGAAAATCGACATTGTTGGCTGACGCGGAGATTTCTTCCTTGGCGGAGCCATCCAATGGTGCAGGGTTGTGGGTGCGGCATTGTCGGCAGGGCCAACCACTTGATGACCTCTGCTAAGATGAGGTTCTTCTGGCTACTGCTATCAACGATGAAGTGCAGTGGGGTGATTTTTACCCACATCTGTGAATGGAAGAGGCATTCTCCTTCTTCTGACTCATCTGGTTCACCAGGCTGGAGCTTGATGGTAGCAACAGTGGCACTGGGTTCCGCATCAATGATCCATCTTCCCCTTTCTGGTTCTAGCTTGGAGTCTGAACCCACATCTGATTTAGAGGCTTTCACTTCGGCCACTAGCGATTGCTTTGAGAAGCAGTCAACAATGTTGTGCTAAGGGCTCTTATGGAAGTCGCACCACTTCCCGATATCTTTCTTTGTCTTTCTAGTGTCCTTCTTTGCTTTCGACTTGGACTGGTTGTTCTAATACTGCCCATATTTTCTCTATCCTTTGTTCTGTGGGTTGGGACCGCCCTTTCCTGGCTTTTGTTGTGAGGGCTTCCTAGGCCTAAGTTGTTGCGTCTTTTGTTTGAGCTTCTGCTCGATTTTGATGACATATTGGTAGGCCACGCCCAAGGATGAGATGTACAAAAATTTCATTTCAATATGGATGTATCTATGCAAAGTGTCACGATACTTGAGCACCAGATGTCGCTCTGAATATTTGATACCCATCTTGGTGTGCAAGGTATGAAATATATTTGTGAAATCTGGCACTGCTTGGTCTCTTTCTTGCCACAGTGTGGTCCATTTGGTATTCAAGTCGTCATAACTTCCGATAGGGTAGTATTTTTCCTTAATGGAATTCCTGAAGGATTCCTAGGTGGCCATGACTATAAATAATGAGGGTTCCTCTGTTTCCTTTTTCTCACAGAAATTTTCCCACCAATCTTTGACATGGGGAACGACTTTGAGGATCACAAAAGTAATCGTTTCTCTATTTGAAAAGTTATGGACAGAAAAATACACTTCTAGTAGATTCAACCACTTGTCTACAACATCTACGTCTATCTGACCTTCAAATATAAGAATATTGAATTTTATTTGTACCTTGAAGGGGGCGGTGCCTCCGCTCGAAGAAGATTCATCGCCTATTGGTAGTCGCCGAAGGATTTGCACGAAACTATCCATCATCTCGTTCCTTTGTTGCGTGAGGGCTTCCTCAATCAACAGTTTGAAAGGATATCCTGTCCTGTCATGTTTTTTTTCTCCTACCATGAGAGGTCTCTTGGGCGTGTAAGAGATTTTTCCCTCAAGAGAAACAAGCTCGAGACCCAACTCTTTGTACTCCGACCTCGTTGGGGACATGCATTAAGATGACAAGGAGCAGACCGCTCTGATACCGCTGATCCAGATTTTATGAGCAAAACAAAATGACTACAGATTATTAACAGGTTCTTAAAACAAATAACATAGATACAGTAAAACTAATTTTCTATTCAATAAAGAAATAAGTTGAAACTGTAAAATGCAGCGAAAACAAGCTTGCTGGAATGGTGGCGGCTTATCTCTGAGAAGAGATATGACGGTTGCGCTCATTTGCAAGAAGATGATTACAATGAGGATATCAAGGACTTTTTACAATAAACAGGAATGTCAAAAACCCTAGACATCCAAAAACCTAACCCTGGGAGATGAAGCGTCAAAAGTCATGTGGGCATCGTCTGGGTAAGTTAGTACATCAACTTCCCGAGGTCGTTACTTTTTCATACGATATCCGTTTTGGGCGTATGATAGACCCTGGAAAGGTATCATCAAGGAGATTCATTTTGGGGGCTCAATGATGCCTTCGACTATCATTTAGAAGCTTGATCCTGAAAAACCTTTATTTAGGCCCTCAAAATGGCCCCGAAAGTTAAAATTGCTAAAAATAGTAAATTGCCAAAATTGCCAGAAAATTATTTTGAGCCAGTTGGAAAAGGTGGGTGGCCACCGATATCCACCTGGATCATATAGGATTTACAATGTATTGTTTTTTTTCCAAAGTTGTTGCATGGATAAAAATATCCAAGAAAGATATGTTGATATCTATTAGGAGGAGTTCTTCTGATCACTTTTTTTTTCTTTTTGGAGGAGGTTCTTTCTTATTAAAACCATTCTTTAATGGTTCCATTTTTATCTCATTGTCTTCTGTTTTTAAGGAACTTCTAAGAGCATCTGCATAGTTGATTGATTGTTTATCAATTTTCTATGAAGTAGAGGTTGAATTTTGATCATATCCCAATCATGTTTTATAATTTGGTGATCTTTGGATGTTAAGAATATCATTCAAAATCTTTGAATTGTTCTCAAACTTAGTCTGCTTCTTTTCCTTTTCAATTTCTCTTTTAATAGGACAATTTCATCTTCTAGTTTTTCATGGTCTTGTTCCCTATCATTGAGGTGTTTTAGAATGACTTCTTCAATGCTTTTGTCTTCTTGGAGTTGAGTCTTTAAATCATTGATGACTTTCCGTGTTTCTTTGATGGTCTTTGACACTTCTATTTCTCTTGATTTGTGTGCTTCTTCATGTTCTGATAACTGTCCTCTTAATGCTTTATTATTCCTTTTATACTTTTCGAGTTCATCTAGGGCACTGATCAACTCTGCTTCAAGATATACTTTTCCTTCAACCTCATAGTTTTATTTTTCAATCTCAAAGTTATTTTTGGTGTGATTATTTTGTGTTTCTATACCCATAAATAGGTGCTCATATTTCTCTTATTCTTCACTTTCTTCAGATGAGCTCTTGTTCTCTTCAGTGTAAAAGGTATTCTTCTTCTTGTAGACATTCCTTTTGTCTTTGGTTTGGCTCTTCTTATGTTCTTTAAAAGTTCTTTCATTATCACTTTCTTCTTGTTTTGGATAGGAACATTTGGTAGCAAAATGTCCAATCTTTCCACAATTAAAGCATATTAGAGGAAACTTTCCTTTGTATCTACCAGTTCCTTTCTTGAGTTTCTTCATGAAGTTAGTTATTTCTTCATAAGATATCTCTGATTGATTTTCATTATATACCTAATCCAATTTCTTCTTTGCTTTAGATACTTTGAAAGTTGTTTCTCCTTTTGTTAGTCTTTCTTTCCCTGTTCTCATCTCATACACTGTGAGGATCCCATGTAGTTCATCCATTGTGAGATTATCAAGGTCTGTTCTGTCTTCAAGAGTAGAAATCTTGGCATCATATCTCATGGGTAAAGATCTCAAGATATTTTGGACAATGGGTTGATCTGTGATTTCTTCTCCTAATGCTCTGATTGAGTTGACTACTTCATCTACTCTCTGAAGATATTCTTTTATGCTCTCTTCTTCTTTCATTTTCAGATTTTCAAATTGTGTTCTGTAGGTTTGTAGTTTGGCCTTTTTGACTTTGCTATCTCCATCATATATGACTTTTAGTTTCCCCAGATTTCTTTTATTGACTTATAATGCATTACTTTAAAAAATATAGGATTGGTTAATCCTCCTAGGATGGCATTGGATTCTCCTGCATTGTCATTACAAATATTTTTTTCGGATGTGTCTGTGGGAGGAGTAGTAAGTATAGTGTACCCATCTTCTACAGATTGCCAGAGATTACAACCTAGGGACACAATATAACCTTTCATTCTCACACTCCAAAGTGCATAATCATTCCCTTTGAACAAAGGTTCTCTGGTGGAATACATTCCTTCTTGCTAATCCATTGAATTATGTAGAATATACCTTCCAGTTATGAGACTGTGATGAAGGTACCTGATCTGATACCAATTGTTGGAAATACTGAGAGGGGGGGCCCGGAAACAACACGGAGATCGGAAGAGCGTCGTGTTGTTTCCGNCCCTTTTAAACAATTAGTAATTACTTTTTTATTTTATTAATCACCACAATAGATCAACAATGAATTTGCATTTAAAATTAATTATATAAATATAATTAACAAAAATTATAAAGTTTATAAAGAATGATCTGTGATTGTGAAGGACACCAATCCTCTTTAGAGCACCAACTCTTGGAGACACAAATCCCCTTATTTTCTAAGCACCTACTCAAGGAAGATACAACTCCCTGTTTCTCCAAGAACCAACTTGAAAGAAGGATCCAACCCTCTGTATTCTTAAAGCACCAACTTGAAAGGAGACATCGACCCCTTGTTTTCTTCAAGCACCAACTTGGAAGGAAGTTGCAACTCCCTATTTTTTAGGTTTCAACCTGTAGAGGACTACAATCCTCCCAAGCTCCTCCCTTCCACCCTCACTGCATAGTTTTACTTTGCAATCTTATTCAACTACAACTTCTTTCTTCTCCAAGCACCAACTTGAAAGGAGGCTCCAACCCCCTGTATTCTNCCAACTTGAAAGGAAGTTGTAACTCCCTGTTTTTCAGGTTTCAACCTGTAGAGGACCATAATCCTCCCAAGCTCCTCCCTTCAACACTCACTGCATAGTTTTACTTTGCAATCTTATCGTTGTGACTTTGCCTCAGGTAGCATATACTCATATATCTCCCTGAGTCACCCTTTCATTCTTCATTCTTATGAGTTTATATATCCTTCGAAACGGTGTGCATCACTGATCCATTGTGTCTTTTCATTGAATCAATGTGCCTCTTCATTTACAATAGAATGTGATAAAAAATTAACCCAATTGACTTCAAATTCCTTGTAGATTAATTGTGTTTTGTTCTTTCTCATGTCAATATTTCTTATGGAATGATCAATCCAACAACTCTTCATGAAATTGACTAAAACGATCAATTTATTTGTTGCATTGAGCTTTGGTTTTGTAGAGACCCATCTACCATCTAATCGAGAGCAAGATTAAATATTGTCCATTGATTTCGATGTGCATATATATGTTATTCATGCTTAACTGTTTTAGGCACATATGTGCTTCCTTCAACCCACTTTACCTTTTAATGACGAACGGTTGAAATTTCACCCATGAGTTGATCCAATGGCCTACCTTACTCTTGAGAAGATCTTGATCCAATGGCTCTGATGTAATCGCTTAGTGAGATGGATGGTCCATTTTTACTTCATCTAGGTGCTTTAGATAGATCGATGGTTCAGATATAATCAATCGTTGAGTGGATAGTTCTTATGCATTTTAAACATGGACTTTTACTTAGAATTATTTCATGTGATGGGTTCGCGGACTCTACGACTTGCAGACTCACATGTCTTCTTGAGTTTCATCAAAATGCATGCCCAACTTCCATAGCCTCCAAGATGAACCTATACTTAGAGAAATTTTAAGTGATTTTTCTCGAGTTCGCAGACTCTCGAACTTGCAGACTCACATGTCTTCTTGGGTGTCATCAAATTGCATGCCCAACTTTCGTTACCACCATAATGAACCATACTTGGACTTNTTTACTTAGAATTATTTTATGTGATGGGTTCACAGACTCTCAGACTTGCGGACTCACATGTCTTGTTGGGTGTCATCAAAATGCATGCCCAACTTCCGTAGACTCCAAGATGAACCTATACTTAGAAAAATTATTAAGCGATTTTTCTCGAGCTCGTGGACTCTCAAACTCATATCTCTTCTCAGATGTCATTAGAATGCATGCCCAACTTCCCGTTACCTCCATAATGAACCATACTTAGAATTTTTAAGTGATATCGATAGAATATGATACTTATCCAATTTTTGGTTGCTCAGTGGACTCGTAGAAAGAGATCCAAGCCATCTGATCATGATTTCATTTTGATCCAATGATCAACATCGTTTCTTCATTCTTTACCATCCGATCGTGCTCTTATTTTGCTCCCACGATCTACATTGTTCTTCGTTCTTTACTATCGATTCCTGCAACTTGTATATCCAGATACTTATGTGGATGATAAATCCATTTAACCCTTGTTGACATCAATGACAACATAACACCATGTCCAACACACACTTCCTTAGGTGTGACAGGTGTGTGGGGAATGAGGGATCGTGGGCTAGTTGCAACAGTGGGCACTTAGGATTGGGAAGTTTTGTTGAGTTTCAAACCATAGCTTATCACTGGGAATCCTTTTGCCCTGGTGGAGTTGAGCCCCAACTCAGGGGTGACCTGTTGCTTAAAGCTTATGAGCAACAATGTCTATGGATGGGAGGAACGTCTGAGTCAAGGCCGCAGTTGGTGACTTTCATGTAAGATAAGTGTCCCTTATGTGCTTGTCTTAGTTAGTGCATGCATTTTTGTCTATATTTGACATGGGTTAATTTTTGTATGTTGTTGCATATAGTATTTGTTGTTATTCTGTTATGTGATGCTTGCTCAGGTAAATATGATGTTTTTGTCCTTTACTTGTAGTTGTGCATGAGTATGTCAGTGGATGGTAAACTCGCCTATTAAGTTTAAGCTTGTGATTTTGGTTATGATCCATCTAGAAGAAGATTGAGAGGCTGGGTGCGCATGATTGCAGTTTGTGTGCATCAAGAGGATGGAATCTGTGGGCGCTTTCAAGGAGGTAGACCCTACGCACAGTGAAATCAGAAGTGGTGCATGACACCCAGATGGTAGTGCGCACAATTGTATTGTGTGGCCAGTATGATGGCATGCACAGTTGTTTGATTTAATTTCCACTACTTAAGGTTGTTAGAAAAGAGATTGTTGCTTCCGTTGTTACAAGTTGTGTAGCTCGACTCAATCTTGGGTTGAGCACGTTGCTTCAATGAAAATGCGTGGATTGTGTTAAAATAGATTCTGCACAGTGTACTTCTAGAGTAACATTGGTCAGTGGTATGCTGGGAATGTTACAGTTTGGTTGACTTAGAGCATGTGTAAGGTGATAACAAGACTCAGTAGGAGACTGGGTACGTTACAAAGTGGCATCAGAGCTCTGTCAGAGGGTTTTAAGGAGTGACATGGCCCAGCCTAGGGTGGTTGGGGATGTTACAATCATCAATCAAGAAAAAAAGGAACAAGGTCAAGGGAGAGAGGAGTCTACTTGAGGAGGCTCATTTAAATTTTAATAAAGGGTCATTGAGTGTAGAAACTTGGGGCTAGTTTAGTCTTCAACACCTTCCACGTGCATCAACACTCACACATTATGGTCAAATCCTAACAAACTCCTCATTATTCAATCAGGTTGTCATCTTAAGGGAAGTAGTCTTGAAATCAAAATAATTGAGGTTACAAGAAATATTCAAATAGTTGTTGGGATTGGAACATTATAAATGACTAACTCTTTAATGATTTTGGTGACTAGTTTTGGTAGACAAATCAACTTGTTGGAATGATTCATACACACAAATTAAAGATAATTGGCCTTGTGAATGGTGAGAAGTCAAAACTCCAAGGCTAAAAATCACAAGGAGACATTATAACTACCAAGGAGTGGAAAATCAACAAATAAATCCCAACAGAAGATAGTCAACCCTATCATATTGTAAAGAGTCATTGCTTCCCCCATCCATCGATTGCTAAAGAAATAAATTGAAAGTAAAGTGTTGGGAAAGGGAGTTCATCCAATTAAGGGGACAAACAAATATCTTTGTTGATGCTATGGATACTCATTGGAAGTTAAGCAAGGCTTGCGACACCATGGTGATCCCGTTGGGACTATGAACACTCACGAGAAATGAAAAAACACCTAAGGGATACTAAATTCATCATTGAGAAAACATTTCACCTCAAATTACAAATAATCCCTATAATTATGATTTGATCTCAAATCATTAATCCACACTCAAAGAAAATTAGCCTCATCATCTATTCTTCTAATACATTTGATGAGTTAATCAAGTCATTTTGCTAATAGTCATTGATTCCCTTACAAAGAACAATTTTAAACAATTTTACAAATACTTGCTTCATACAAACTATAACTTGTATGAGAAGTGAATATAATCTAGTAACTTTAATTCATAGTAGAGCATTTGTATTGCGAAGGCCTCAACTAACCCTAAATCAATCATGAAACTTGGACCCCTTTAATTTTTACTTTACTTTCCTAAGCACTAAAGCCCGATGGCTCATACATGAGGCCCCTTTTCGACTTTTTGAAAGTTTGAAGTAGCCCAACGTATGATATTGCCCCAAAGCTCAATGAAAATGGAAATTTTATTCTTCAACAAGTTTAGCGAAGCCTTAGCTTTTGATATTTCAAAGTGAAGTGGGACCACACTTTCGAATGAAGTTCTGAACATTTACTTTGTACT
>JASDQU011375022.1:8124-20155 GCA_032191745.1 Picea mariana | reverse complement strand
AATTAAAAACAACATTTACTCTTTTATTTCATTATATACTTGTTAATTACAATATTTTTCATGTTTTTTTATTCATCCCACATTCATTAAACTTAGAGATGATCCATATAATTTTAGGTATATATGTAGACATTCTTCTTCATTTATTTATCCCACATTTGTTATACTTAACATTAATTTATATCATCTGTGCTATATATACACAACCTTGTTTTGTCTTTTTACATTGCGTGAAATCTTCGACAACATTCGTTAAATAATTTAGAGCAATCTACAAGAGAGATACATCGAAAATACATTTGTGCAGAATCTAACATTTCAGAGGTTAGTTATTTTTTAAATTCTTACCATTTACCAAAAAAAAAATTAAAATATCATCTTTGAATCACATAAGATTTTTTCATACGAAAATTATAAAAACCCCTAAATATTTTAAGATGCTTTCTAATTTTTCTTAAAAAATCACAACTTTTTAAAAAAATTGAGACCTTTTTCAAACAAATTTTAACAAAATTCTTAGGATTTTTGGAAAAAAAAAAAAGAAGAAAAAAAAGGTAAATTTAGTTATAGTTTTATAAAAAAAATTACACATTTTATTGTTTTCTAGTGAAAATTTTATAGTTTTGGCCCATGGTGGCTATTGGGCGAAATTCCCTTCCCACGGAAGATTGTGATTTGACCTACGGGGGCACTCAGGGCGATGCCCGACATCACCCCAGCCCCCCGGCAGCCAAGTCATGACCCATAGAGTCGTGAATTGGCCGCGGGGTTGGGGTGATGCCGGGAATTACCCCTGTTGATGTTACAGTATCTACAGGAGGTATTAACTTCCATGTGTAACCTTTGGATAGAGTAGAATATTTTGGAGGAAAGAGAAACCCTAAACAGATGTGTAAAAACCCTATAAGACAAGTCGACTCAATAAAATAATTAATATTAAGGTATTAACCTCTAAAAGGACAAGTCAGCCCAGACAAGTGATAAGAACCACTATAAATAAGAGATGATCTAGCTCATTTGTAAAAAAACTTCACTCACTCTCTCAGTTAAGGATAGTGCAAGTTTGGAGTTGCAGCTGCAAGATAGGAATGTGGATACTCTGGAGTATTTCTTGGTCTCTCTCTCTAGCGCCATCTATCCTAAAATGTGTTCCCTACCTTCTAGTATCTCTTGGTGGTTTTCTTGGTGATACTCTTGGTGGTATTTTGATATTATTGGTGGTATTATTGGTAACTGCAACTGCAACGGCCAAAATTGAGTATTGCTCTTATTCTGTGGCTTCAGGACTTTCTGGCTGGTGAGCTATCTTGGGAGAAATATGTGCTCTCTTGGTTATCTATTGGTTCTAGTGTTGCTTCCAGAATCATTCTGTCTAGAAAAGGTTATGGTGCTCTTGGGTGGATGAGTGCCTATGGTTGGGTGACAATAGTGATATTGTCTATGGTAAAACAAGCACATCAAAAATTTTAATAGGTTATGGGCCCACACCACCTTCGGGACAATCTAACCACTGGAAGGTAAAGTGGTAGTTATTTTTTAAGCTCGTTGTGGCACCAGTTGAAGCTGCAACGAGCATTTCTCATCTTATAGCTACAACAAACCATAATCCAACTCTTTGGGCAGCTTAAGTGAAGTGTTGGACCTAAGTTCTAGATAGTATAGTGTGCCTTAGTCTAGCGCACCTCTTGGTACTCTCAACCAACAAAAACGTCAAGTTTGAGCTTTTGGGTCAAAGTCAAATTTTGACTGGTTAATGTCAAAGTCAAAGGTTGATTTGTCAAAGTCAAAGTCAAAGTTAATTTTGTGGTCAATTTTGAAATTTTAGAGTTTCTAGATTATTCTAATCATTGAACCTTTTTTATTCACTTTCTAACCTCTTATTGTTAAGATGGTGTCTAGTTTCAGATCAGAAAATAAGTCAAACAATGCTACAAATTTCAAAGGTATGCACTTGTATATGCTTTTCAAGTTATATCATATAGAAAAGCATGAATGTGTTTGCAGGGAATGTACAAAGACAACTTATCCAAGAAATGATATTGGAATCATTAGATTCATAGGAACAAGCAGTTGAGGCTCCAGGTTCCAGGTTTGATTAATAAAATTGTTAAGTTTCAATTTTCACATATCAAGGTTGATAATTGCTATAGTACAAGTAAAAACTATAGTTGTGACAACAATATTTGAAATGTTCTATTACTGTTAGGTATATTTGGTTGCATGTAAGTACTATTGATATAGATGCTTATTGCACTTGTTTGCAAAATGAACTAACANGGTTGATTTGTCGAAGTCAAAGTCAAAGTTAATTTTGTGGTCAAATTTGAAATTTTAGAGTTTCTAGATTATTCTAATCATTGAACCTTTTTTATTTAGTTTCTAACCTCTTCTTATTAAGATGGTGTCTAGTTTCAGATCAGAAAATAAGTTGAACAATGCTGCAAATTTCAAAGGTATGCACTTGTATATGCTTTTCAAGTTATATCATATAGAAAAGCATGAGTGTGCTTGCAGGGAATGTACAAAGACAACTTTTCCAAGAAATGATATTGGAATCATTAGATTCATAGGAACAAGCAGTTGAGGCTCCAGGTTCCAGGTTTGATTGATAAAATTGTTAAGTTTCAATTTTCACATATCAAGGTTGATAGTTGCTATAGTACAAGTAAACACTATAGTTGTGACAACAATATTTGAAATGTTCTATTACTGTTAGGTATATTTGGTTGCATGTAAGTACTATTGATATAGATGCTTATTTCACTTGTTTGCAAAATGAACTAACAACTCCTCTAGGAGATATTTCTTTTTCTCGGGCAGGTCACCTTGGTAATTCTATGATCCTTGTTACCATAGATATGTTCTTATGAAAATGATATTGGAAATATGTTTTCTCTTATTTTTCTTTTTCTAGGTAGGTCACAGACGATAACTCTGAGAAGGAGCTAGAGTGGCAGTTGCAAAACATGGAGAAAATGATTCCATTAAGTGGTGAGGAAGGAGATCTCACCAAGTACCAATTCTAAAGGAAGTGTGTAAAGAAAAATAATTTTTGGACATCGTTCAATCAAATGTGTGTGGACCAATATCAACCTCCTCACTGAGTGGGAGAGTACACCTTAGATGATTTCATGACATTCTACAGATAGGTCAAGATTAGGAGGGATATAACTACTCCCTACAATCCTTAGTAGAATGGTATAGTAAAAAGAAATAACCGATCCATTGAAGAATATATCAAGGTAGTGATGAATGACCAGAATCTATCCATATTTCTATGGGGAGAAGTAGCTATGACAACTGTATATGTTCAGAATCGAAGTCCTCATAATATATTGAAGAACATGACTCTAGAAAAAGCTTTCTCTAGAAAGAATCCAAGTGTTGAACACTTGAGGATCTTTGGTTGTCAGTCAAGAAGAAAGAATGAAAGGAATCTATGATGGAAGAATATCAATCTATCATGAAAAATGATGTATGGGAAAATTGTGCCTAGACCTAAAGGAAATTTTGTAATTGGGTTTACAAGATAAATAATGTATAAGATAGGAGTATCAATAAATACAAGGTAAGATTCATGGCTAGAGGGTTCTTCCAATAGGAGGGAGAATACTATGATTAGAGGTTTTCTCCAGTTGCCATATATAGCTCTATTAGAGCCATCATATCTCTTGCAACATCCATGGTTTGGAGTTTACATTAGATGGATGTAAATATCTATTTTCTCAATGGAGTAATTGAGGAAGAAGTATACATAGAGAAACCTCAAGGTTTTGAGGTACACCCTATAGAAACTCATGTATGAAGAAGGCCTTATATGGACTCAAGAAAGCTCCAAGAGCTTGGTATGCATGAATTGACAGTTACTTGATGAGACTTGGATTTTCCAAGAGCTATGTTGATCCATATCCTTATTACAAGGTTGTTAATGATGCACCTATGATCTGACTACTATATGGTGATTTGTTTCTGACAGGTACAAAGCCTCTCATTATTCAGTGTAAGAGGGAGTTAGCCTCTGAATTCGATATGAAGGATCTTGGTCTCATGCATTACTATTTGGGAATATAAGTATAGAAGAAGCATGGTGAAATATTCCTAGGGAAAGGGAAGTATGTTGTAAAGATCCTTTAGAAGTTTGGGATGATGGATTGAAAATTCATGGCAACTCCTATGGTGAAAGATAGGAGGAAGCTAAGAGACTCTAATTATGATCCAGTAGACTCATCCTTGTACCGATAGTTGATTGTCTCATTGATGTATTTAGTGAATACCCAGCCTGAAATTTTCTTTGATGTAAACATGTTGAGACAGTTCCATGTGGAACCCAGACATGAGCATTGGATAGTTGCAAAGCATATCTTGAGATATCTTTGTGGGACCATAACTTATGGTTTGAGATATGTGTTACACATCAAAATTACTCATTACAATGATGACCTATTGTCATCATGATTAGTGTCGTAAGTGTCGCAAACATCATACTGCCATCTTGCCTATGTCGTGTCTCTAATGAAATCACAAGGACACTTAAGACACCTTCAAAGACTAGTTTAATAAGGAGAAATCATTTGAAAAAGAGTACAAAGATTTTTCCGTGAAGAAAACCACTTAAAAATGAATTTTGAAGGGTAGCGCTCCCCTACCCATTGTCAAGGAGTGCTAGCACTCCCTACCCTTCTTTGGGGGAGTGTTGCAATGCTCTGTGCACCCTTTTGGGGGAGTGTTGGCCTATTTGAGCAAATTTTAGGTTGTTGAGAAGAATCAGGGAAATATCCCCCTTATCTTGAAAATCAGTTGGATTCGAATCTGAGGTCAAGGATACATATTAGGGAGGATCCAAAATTGATGGAGAAGGTTCCTCAACCTATCCCAAGGATCTCTAAGGTGGTTGGGTCTCTCCAAGCTTATATAAGGAGGCCTTCTCATGGAAAAAGACATATATGGAGAAATTGAGAAGCACCTAACTTATGATCTCATGAGAAGTGGTATAGGGGAGACATTGAAGGCATCAAACTTATGATATCATAAGGAAGATATCATTGAAGCATAATCATCTTGTGTGTGGATTACTTGAGCAAAGGGTTGGACAAGGAGAGCTAGGAGAAGATGTTGCACCTTAATCAAAGCGTTGTAAGTATTCTCTATTGTTATCATTAATATGCATATGTGCTTGGCCTGTTTCTTTCAAGGACGTGTTTATTTCTACATGGACTTGTCTATATTAGATAGATCTGGTTTTAAACTAATATTAGTAGAATAGGAATCTTGTTCCGTCTTTGTTTGATTTGCAGAACTTATCAAGGAGCTTGGACATCAAAGCTCAACTTGGACTGCGCAATGACGAACGTCGTTAAAAAGGTACACATTTCTTCCTCTTCTCTATATATTGGTTTAATTATATTTAAAAGGATGTTGGTGACCAAAGTTATCACCCTTTTTGTCGTGGCCTTAGGAGTCTAGAGTCCAAGAGAGAATCCACTTGTCCATAGGGGGATTTCTCTGTAACAGAAATTGGCGACTCCACTGGGAAGTGAAGATTTTAGTTTTGATTTCCTTCATAGGTCTTGTTTTGACCTTTGCTCATTTTAATATCTTATTCATGCTATGTTTCTGATTCTTAGATGTGTTGTTGGCTTTTGGATTCATCCCATACACACTGAAATTTTGATTTTTCTTGAGTTTTTTTTTTATTTCTGGGCAATGTTTTGAGTTATGAGAGGCCAGCGCTCCCCTTCCTCTATTACCAGAGTGCTAGAACTCCCTTGTAGGATACCAGGGAGTGTTGTAACTCTCTGGTGCCCTTGACACCAGAGCGCTAGTGTTTTTCTACTCAAATCTCTTTTAGGATTTGATCTCAAGTCTATTTTTTATTGATTCATCTACTTAGGGTTATCAACATCTTAATGTGCCTTTGTTTTGGCCTCCAACATATTTTTTTCTGATAATTTATTATCTTTTTTTTGGATTTTTGACATTTCTTCCTTACTTTGAGTCACTCTTCTTCTTTGAAGATTTGGAGTCGATCTATTGCTTTCTCATTCATCTGATTGTATGAAAGTTGTTGTAAGAAAATTCAAGGATATATCCACTATTCCATTTGATCCTTGAGGTAATTTTCCCAAGAATTTCCTGGTTGTTCATCATCCATTAACCTTCTCCTACTTTCACTAGCAATTTCACCAATTTTTATGCATTTTGGGTGAATTGTTTGCATTTTTTTGGATCTTTTTCTGAGTTTTTGGGAAGACCAATGCCCCTTTGTAGACCATAACAGAGCACCAGTGCTCCCCTACAGTGTTTTATGGAGTTTTTCAACACTCTATACCCTTGTGTTAGGGAGCGCTAGTCTCTTTTTTTAGAGTTTTTTCCTTTTGCTCAGTCTTCTGCAGCCCTTTTTGCAGAGATCTTTACCCAGAGTCTGTGGTTGGTTTGTGAAGTTGTTTGGTTTGGTTTTTTTATGGTTTTTTATGCTTATTAATCCATATTGTCTTGATTGTATCTTGAAAACTTTTTCAAAAATGTGAAATTTCCTTTTCTAGCTTCTTTTTTGTCAGGACAGTTTTGAGTGATTTCTCTTTCTCCCTATCTTTTCTTGGATTCTTCTCTGCATTTTGTTTGTGTTCCTTGAATGCTTGATTGGTTGTAGAATCCTTGATGGTGTTATTGTTTGTTAGAACAAGTTTCTACTTGTTTTCTTTCATACCTCACTACTTTGAGTGCATGCTTTGTTTGTAGCCCTTTTGCTTCGTGTCTTTTGCATCTACATAGGACTCTTTCTCTTGATTGAAATTAGTGGAGCATTTAGGGTTTTGTATTTACTTTATGTATACATAATAATCAAACAAATAAGATACATGCATTTTTTCTTTTGGGTAGTGAAACTAGCTTGCATTTGAAGTAGTGTAATTGCATGGTTTTTGGCATTTTTGGGACATTGTGCATTTGGAATGATAAATGTTTTCTCCTTCTTGTAGAATAGCTTTCATCGAAATGAAAAGATTGCATATTCATCTCTTTGCATAAATTTTGAGTCGGTCAAAACACCATATTGTCCACGCCATTTTCCTTTTGAGTAACAATAACCTTAAAAATCAAGCGCTAAACTAAAATTGATTAGAAATTTTTATACTTTCTGGTAGAAAACCTACATTAGATTAGTTGTAGGGCTTTGGAATATGTGTGAAAGATAACTTTACAAAGCTACAAAAAAACATAGGATCTTGTATTAGGGAGTGGTGAAATCCAATTGCTACATTTTTTCCTGGGAAGCCCTTCTCACACGAGGGTCAAACTTGAGGTCGCATTGAGACTAGCAGAGTTACTCACCCTACTTTTTTGGTCTTGGTGTAGACATTGCGCGTATTATGGGGGTCACTTGAAGGTATACCCACAATGATGAGTGGAATCCTTTCATGTTGATTTCTAGATAGATACCCTTCCCTTGTGCATGGATTGGACCGTCGATTGTTTCCCTAGGCATCACTGTTGTAATTGGTAACTTTAGTGGCCTATCTCTTTAGGGTCTTTACACAAGGTGACTGTGGAGGGGCAAGTCTTCACAGTACCTAGAATCAATGTTGGCCAAACTCATTTGGGCTCCTTGGAGGGTATACCCATGATTATGTGTGGGAGATTGCACCAGGGTGTAAGTCCATCAAGCAGGTCGTCAATGTAATTTTTCCACCCGCTCTATCTTAGCCTCTTCTTACTTTGTTCTCACGACATTGGATTTCATCACCAACTAGTGTGCTCATTATGAGAAGGTTTTGTTTTCTTAATACATTTTTAGTGTGTGTTGTTTGTTCCCCCTAGAAGAATCTATGTTGGATATTTATTTTTATGGTGTCAGTTCCCAGAATGACCAATGAAGGAACCCCTTTTCTAGGGGAACCCTTTGTTTTTCCTTCTTACAAAAACATTGGCCCTCCTTACATCGCCACTTTGAACCTTCCAGGTCTCACAATTGGGTTACCGGTATGGTTTTTTTCCACTCCGATGGTCTTGAATGCAGGTTCTTTAGATGTAATCACACCACCCACACATCAACCTCATGTCAACCTTTCTCCTTCTTCGTACGTCAGGTCTCCCTCCATTTTTCCTTCTTCACCTAGTGAAATCTCTAAAGTGAGTAGCGAGGTTGATAAGAAGAAGAATAAACAAAAAGAAAAGAAGAAGGACCAGAAAGGGACCAAGCCTCCAACTACATCAAATGTTGGATCCAGGCAACCAACTATTGTTAATAGTATTGGGAGTGTTGATGAGGTCCATAAGACTAAAATGAAGAATTTGAAACCCGAATTCCCTTGCAGTATTTGTAAGGGTGGCCACTTTCTGAGGGATTTCCCTGGTCTTCCCAAGGTCTTAGAAATGTGGTCTTCTACGTCATCAGCCCCTGTTGGACATGATGGTGATACCCGATCAACCAATGATGTTAAGGTTGGTAAGAAGAAGACAATTGCCAAGTTTCCTTGCATGTTATGCAAAGGTGATCATTACTCTCACTTTTGTCCTCGTATGGATGAGGCTTCTTCTCTTTTGAAAAAGATTCAAATTCCAAATGGTTATCGTAAGATTTCCCCCAACCCTTCGTTAGTTGATGGAATAATCAATCCAGTTCCATCCCCAGTTAATTCGGTTGATTAGGTTGTCAATTTGGTTTCATCCTCGGTTGAACCACTACCCAAAGTAGTTGATCCAGTTTTGTCATTGATCAGCCCCACTTTTCATCTGGAAAGTGAAGCCCAAGTGACTGATCCAGTCCTTTCCTCGATTAGTCCCACCCTTCATCTGAAGAGTGCCAAAGTGGTTGATCCAGTTTTTCCATCGTTCGATCCCACTCCTCCCTTGAGGAGTGCTAAAGTGACTAATCCAGTCCCTTCCTTGGTCAATCCCACCCTTCATCTGAAGAGTGCCAAAATGGTTCCTCTGGTTACATTATCGATTAATCCCACTCTTTCTCTGAAGAGTGTTAACATGGTTGGTATGATCCCATCATCGGTTGATCCTACTCTCCCTATAGAGAGTAAACCTGATACTGCCCATGTTTTTCGTGTTGATACAGAATCTACCATGTTGGAAGGCATTCCTCCTTCTCCCTCGGAACCCCCTCCAAGTAATGAGGCTATCAGTTTTTATTGGGGTGTGCTAACTGGACCTCGTCCTCCCTCTCACATTCCTTTCCATATTACAGTACAGGTTTGTGGTCGGGACGTTCCTTAGACGTTGATAGATGAAGGTGTGTATGTGAATATTTTGTCCTCTATTGCTTGGCAAGCTTTGGGTTGTCCTCAACTTGCGCAAGTTACATAGAATATGTTAGATTTTAACAAAAGAACCAGCCAACCTTTAGGGACACTTCCTCAGTTTCCCATACCTTTGGGAGGGAAAACTGTCTTTATTGACGTCATGGTAGTCCAAGATCCCTTGGATTTCGCTTTACTCATTGGGCACGATTATGTCTATGCCATGAAATCCATTGTGTCCACTCTTTTCCATGTGATATCTTTCCCTCATGATGGAAGAATTTTGACTATTGATCAACTTTCATTCATCGGTCCTGACTAGATTACCTCCCTAAATGGTTCTTATATGCAAACAGTATCACCCCCACCACATGTTAATTATGTGGTGTTGTCTCCCATGACTTCAACTTTTGATGATTTATATCCAGTAGTTGATATGTTGATCTCTTCAATAGGGCTATTAGAGCCAGATCTCCCTACCATTATCGAGATTGTCGAGATATATTCCTTCCAGAGTGCTTCTCTTCCATCTAGTGAAGATCTCTTGGAAGCCATGATTGACGTTTGTCCCTTGACATGTGTTCCTTCCAGAGAATTGTCCTCTTGGAAGCCATGATCAAGCAGAGGTCACAAGCATAGTTATTTTCCTGTGTCAAGCTCATTAAAAAATGAAACTAAATCTACGAGCATTATTTCTCTTCTCTGTGGAAAGCTCATTAAAAAATGAAACAGAATCCATGAGCATAGTTTTCCTCTCTGTAGCAAGCTCATTAAAAAATGAAACAAACACCACTAGCATAGTTTTCCTCTCTGTATAAATATCATTAAAAAATGAAACAGAGGTTACGAGCATAGTTTCTATGCTCTATGGCAAGCTCGTTAAAAAATGAAATAGAGGTCACAAGCATAGTTTTCCTCTCTGTAGCAAGCTCGTTGAAAAATGAAACAGAAATATGGGGATTGCACCCGGAGCCTTGAGCATAGTTCTTTTCCTATTTCAATCTTGTTAAAAAATGAAACAGTCACCTATGCCTTCGAGTTGAGTCTTTCGTTAGGTTTCATGTTTGAACTTTCATTTCATCCTGTTGATTAAGGTTGGTTTTCATTGATGTCAACCCTTGAAGAAAGCACTGTAGCACAAACGTTTGGGTAATGGACCCAATATTGTTTGATGTAAATATGACTCATTATTTTTTTTTCATGGTTGATAAGAAGTAAATATAGATGAACTCCATAGTGGTCCCCTAATGGTGAAAGCCCTCATGGGAAGATGTTTTGTGGAGTAAGAAAACCCATGCTTAATTGTGGAATAATGACATGAAGGACAATGAATTTTTCAGGGAACCTATCCTATATAGATAGTTATTTTCATGTCATTTCTGGTGGTATGTGGAACGTCACATAACTCCTCACGGTTAGAGAGTTATGGACCTGAGAAGTTGGAGACCCTAGGTTTGGGTAATGGACCCAAGTTTCTTTGATGGGTAACTGTATGAGTTATGATATATTTTCAGATAATAATATTCTATATGGATAGTACATGTCATTCCATTTCTGTTGGTATATGGAATGTCACATAACTCCTCACGGTTTGAGAGATATGGCCTTACGAAGTTGGAGGACCCTCATATGTCATCTAGAAGCCCCAAAAGGTCAAAGTAGTAAAAGTGGTTTAAGAGATTTTAAAAGGTAAATAATAAAGTGAAGTAATGAGTGTATTATAATTCAAAGTGAATACAAAATAAATAATTTCAATAATAAATTTAATGGAGAAATTAGAAGTGGGTTAACCCTAAAATAAGGAAAGTGGGGACAAGTGACCTGGAAGATGTTTTTAAGGACACTACCTGGAGAGTATAAATAAGAGGAAAGGCTCTTTAATTTTAATCACACTTGATCATATTGAATATCTATAGGCGTCTAAGGTAACCAAGGATATCTAATCTAAAATTCTAAGGCAAGGTGAAGAAAATAAGGCCGAAATGCAAGGAAGGATAAATTCTTTTGATGGTGCTTTCTAAGGTATGTTATTTACAGGTCATCTCACCATTTTTGCTATAACTTTTTTTTCTATAATTATTCAGACCATGAAATTTCTATTCGACTGATAAAACATATCCAAGTATCTGTGGTAAAACATTTAGGTTGTGGGTCGTCGTATTTTGGGAGTTACACTCCGTGGGAAACAGGGTTTGTGGCCAGTCTTGAAAATAGTCAAAAACATGTATTTCAGGTAAAAACATCACAACTTCTTCATAAAAGATCCAAATTCAATGAGACCAAATGTTTTGGTTAGGGTACAGTCTGTAGTATGTTTTGTAATAGTTTTCGATCATTTCAACAAATATTCCATTCGAATCACACTCTACAAGGTCGCTCTCTAGAATAATCCAGAATTTAGCAAGGTATTCCATTTTTTTCTATAACTCCTTTTCTGAGAGGTTCCAAGTAGTGGAACTTGGAGGAATTGAATAAAAAAAACTGAAGAAGATTGTATATCAGTTTCATAGCTTTATACATTACAGGTACAAAGTTATGATTACTTCAAGTTAGGGTTGTTGACTAATCCAAAACTATGCATGTGAGACTAAAGAAAAGTTTGATGAAAATGCTAGTCTCTTGTTGTTAAAGTTAAGGAATGTTTGTAGGAATGTGATCATATACACCAGGTCTATTACAAAGCTACAAATCAGATTTGGATGATGAAATTGATGAGGGCTTTTGGTTGAGGTACATGGTTGAGACAAGTAGTTGATGAGTTGGCACATACATGAGGTGTATAGTTG
>JASDQU011375012.1:10949-21855 GCA_032191745.1 Picea mariana | reverse complement strand
GTGAAAGTTAATGCTGCAACTGGTTTCTCATATTTTAAACTCGTTTACGGGCTGGAAGCAGTCTTGCCCATAGAATTCCAGATCCCATCTTTAAAGTTGGCAGTGCAGTTATTGCCAAAAACTTCACCGCTTGAATAGCATTTATTATATCTCAAGCAACTCAATGAACAACGTCGTGATGTGGCCTTAGCTAACAAAGATCACAAACAAAAATTCAAGTGTCAGTATGATCGGTCTGTTCATCCTTGGATTTTCTCGAAAGGCGACCTTGTCTTGGTGTATGACCAAGATAAGGACCCCCTGGGGGCAGGCAAGTTCAAACCCATGTGGTTCAGACCTTTCATTGTAAAAGAGGTTCTAAAAAAGGGTGCTTATTGTCTGATAGATTTTGAGGGAAATTCTTTGGCAGAGCCTAGAAATGGGCTCTACCTCAAGAAGTATTACTCATAGGTAGGTCACCTTGGGTAACTTTTTGTAACATATGTATAGTCTTTGTACTATTAATTTTTGGTTTCTTTTGGTTTTATGGACGTTTCATTTTTTATGTTTTCTTTTGTCACTGTGGAATATGTCAATTGAATTAGAGGTGTTCGTTGGATTCGCAAACAATGCTAACCGGCACACTCGGAGGCTTGCCTCCGCAGCTTGGGTAATTTTTACACCTCAGGGCCAGTTACTATCTTCAGGAGGTATATGTTTAGGCGACACCACAAACAATGTCGGTGAATACAACACAATTATTGAGTTGCTTCATGATGCTTTGTCACTTCGTATCTCTTACCTCCGAGTCTATTTAGATGCTCAGTTGGTTGTGTCTCAGTTAAATAGAGTCTACCGTGTTCATGATCCTACTTTACACTGACGGTTCCTTAGGGTACGTCTCTTAGAACGAAGCTTTGATTATATTACATATTTTCATGTTCCTAGGAGATTAAATCAAGTCACAGATACTCTAGCTAATCAAATTTTGGATTGGCATCTCACACACATATAAGAAAGACGCACACATGCACATGTAAATACATTTTAAAGCAAATGTAATCCATAAGACATAAAAAGACATAAAAATCCATATATAATATCAAAAATATCATAGTACATGCGTGGGCACAAGCACCTCAAAAATACATCCAGTAACAAGTCACGGGGCTTATGAACTCAAAAATATACAAGTAGTTCCCTTGGCACGTGAAAAGTCCAACCTAACTAAGGACAGGGCCTGTTGGACCTGTTGTAATGGTCAACGACGTTTTCCAAACACCAAAAAAGTCGGACCCACATCTGTGGTGCCCCCACTACATGAGGCTGCATAGACGGTGGTAGATCCTCGATCTCTGCCATGGGGACTATGCAAGTAAGCGAGGTAAAGTTTCTCTCTACTCATCTCAAAACTCTCTCAGCCTCACTAATTGGAGGTACTCCTACTGCTGTTGGTCCTCTAGCTATGGCTGGGGTGACCTCTGGTCGAGGACGTCGCATGTTCCTTGCATAATCCATTGGTCACAATATCCCCACATCTGCACATAATAGACATAGATTTGTCAAATACTCTGGTGTATAAAAAACTGATATATATAAAAAACAACATAAAAATTACATATATTTTAAGAAAAAAAAACGAAGCAAACTTACCCATCTCTCCTCGCTACTCTCCGGGAGGTACCGATATCTCAAAATCTCTAGATAAGTCAATCCTGGCATAAGGGTAGTCCTCTATGATCAGAATCTGTCACGCCCACCAAGCAAAGAACTTTTCATCGAAGGCCTCAATGGTCCTCCCTCCCCCCTGTCATGGAAACATTGTCGCCCATCTGCATAATGCGGGGAGAGAGGCCTCATGCCCTCATATAGTATCTCTAGGACTGAAACTGGGCACTCTCTCAAAGAAGAAAGCACAAAAAATCGTCCCAAACCCGAAGTTCCTCTGATTCCGCATTCAACACTCTGTTAATTTCCTCTTCATACAATCCAGTAAGGTGGTGCTCCAGTCAAATATTTGTGCATTTAAGCACTGAACTACACAATTCATGTACGCACGAGAAGCCTAATGCAAAGGCACGGACGCAGTAATCTGCCCAATGAGCAACACTATCACTTTTAGTGATAATTTAGAGATCTTGCTTATCAGCACTTGCGAGCTCGTTCTGTCAGTATCCGCTTCACAATGGAGCCCAATCAACTCCGATATGTTATGAGGCCCGGAAGGAAAGGTACAAAAATTGACTGGTTCCCCTCTCCTCGAGAGGCCAGTCAGGAAGTATATATCCTTTGTCATTGGAGCCAACGAATGCCCCTCTAGCATAAAGGCCTCTGCATCGAGATGCCAAAAATCCACCAAGGCGTTCAGTAGCCTAGGTTGTGCTTGCATGAAAGGACAATTGAAAAACTTTAACAAACCACACTGCAACATTGCAGCAAGATCATCAGGGTCCTCATCAACCAACACATCAATATCCTCATGCTCTATTTCCCTCCAGTGAACATACATCCTACAAATAGACAAAGTTCAGGAGGGTTAACTCTTGTTTTTTTTATTTTTTACACTAAATGGAGGGTCCACACGGGTTTTAGTGCTCACAATAGCATGTACACTCAGGCTTTCATAAGGAATCCCACATCTACATGCGGGCTATCATAAGACGTCCCGCGTGGCCGTAGGGCCAACCTTTTAAAGGTCGACGCCCCCCCAAAAATGAATTTAAATGCATAAAGAAAGAATTAAAGTGAAAGAGGGGGTAGTGAGTACTTACTTGGTCCAAGCGGATGGTCGTTTCGTCCACTGAAGCTCCCAGAATCAACTTTTTTCACAAAGGGGTAGTTTTGGCTTTTAGTCAATTTATCAATTAGCAATGGTGATAATGAGCTGCTAGCTTCTATTTATAGATTTTTTGGCCTCTTTTTGTCAATTTTTGGACCCTTTTGTCATTTTTTCTAAACTAAAAATCATTTAGTATGGTTCGGGAGTTTTCTTTGGATTGTCACGAGAAGTGTTCTTTGGGTATTTGGAATTTTTTTGGAGTTTTGGGTCGTTTTGAAGGTCCTTTCGTAAAAATCCATTTTTCCAACTCATTGAATTTAAGATAGGATTCCACCTCCACTTTATGCATCTTGTTATCTTTTTTGCTTTTCCATAGGATCAATCCCACCGATTTGCGACACAGAACCATCATTGTCGTTTTAGGAGTGTCATAATTTAGTGGTAGAGCCTACCTTAACATGGATGCCCTAGGTAGATCCTGGTTGCATTTTGGTGTCCATGCTGTCATTAACAACTATAGGCCCTGGATTCCTTACTAGTTTTACCTGATTACGAGTTTGAGCCTCATTTTCATGATTCTGTATCACTCTTGACCTCACCCTTGGGACTCCCAAAACTTAACGGGTCTTCTTTTAAGCTCTTTCAGACCCTCTAAATGTGAAAAGATTGATGAGCGATCTTGTTGACCTTCACGCTCGCTAAACTGAAATTTGAAGTCACGTCTATCCGGCGGTATTTTACCCCTTTTTCGGTTCAGATGGTCAACTGTACGAACAAAGGTATACTCTAGAAGCCTCGGTTCTCTAGAAGAGTACTCTCAGGTATAATTTTAACCCTTTTTCGGGCTTGAGGGACTAAATTTACGAAAAAGGAACCCCCATGGAGTCCATAGTTAAGCTCTTTTCAGACTCCCTAAAATTGAAAAGATCGTCGAGTGACCTTATTCTTTCACACTCGTTAAAATGGTCCAGAAGAACATTCCTGACGGAGCCCATAGTTAAGGTTTTTTCAGACTCCTTAAAAATGAAAAAATTGTCGAGTGACCTTGTTTTTATCACACTCGTTAAAATGGTTTTGAATAAGATGTCTAGTCTATGCTAGTTTACCCCCTTTTCGAGCCGACTAGACTATCTTTGAAAAAGGTACCTCAATGGAGTCTCCTTTTATGTTTTTTTCAGACTCTCTAAATATTAAAAACCATCGAGCTTACCTTCTCTAGGCTCATTAAAGTTACATCGAAGGACATTGCCATTTTGTGTATTGTTAACCGCGTTTGCATACCTGCATATTTGACCTAATGTCGGCTCTATGTTTCTCTCAACTGAACCATATGAAGCATGCCTTATACGCAAGCCATGTAGCACTTTTCCTCTACATCTTGACAACTTTGGCCCTTGGAGGATTTTTCTCGAGTGTCCTTTTCCTGCATATGTCCCTTTGCCCTGAGCATCCCTGTGTTCTGTGCGCTTGTAACTGGTATGTTTCCAACACTCAGTCCTCCTTTGTAATGTAGCATTCTTTTATTCTTTTTCCAAAATTATTGAAAAAGACAAAAAAAATCAAATATACCCCAAAAAGAGGAAGGGAAAAGTATTTTCTTTTTATTGGCAGCACAATGAGTCACCCTTGGACAAAGAACATCCTTTTGTTTGTTCGTCAAGCCCTGGTATTTAATATGAACTTAGGAAGCTATTCCCACTCCATAGAGCCGTGTCCTCCTCCATTTGGTTATTCTCCCAAACATATGGAGAGTTTGTGTTGCCTTATGCATCATGAACTTATGTCAACATCATGCTGCCTGATTCTCATCATTTGTCATGCTATTGTCCAAGGGAATTTTTTACCAAGCCTGAGTCAACCCCTCTAAAATTTGTTTCTTTCTCTCATTCCTAGCCATCCCAAAAGTCCAATCAAGTCTTTGTTCGAAATCAATGAAGCCTTCAGTCTGATCATAAAGATCCTCTAGTCCATGCCTGACGAGTCGTCGAAGATCTCTGGGTAGTGAAGTCGTACACTCATATTACACTCCTACCTGAGTTTTGAAGATTTTGAAGTTGTTGCTCGAGCTCTGAAGACTCATCTCCAGCCATCATGCCTTATCATCTTCTAGAAGATGGATACTATACATGTATATATTTTTTATTTCGAGATGTAGATCCATTGTGTATTGCTCGTGGCTACACTTTATATAGTTATATGACATGGATCTGTAGTGTATTTGATTGGCAGCCATGATTTTATTTCATCCTGAGCATGGGTATGCTTGCCTCAGTGAGACAATTGTTATTTTGCAGATGGCACCTCCTGAATTCTGGTCCCTGGGCTCACTGGTTTGGTACATTGATAAGGATTGATAATGTATTTTGGCCATCAGATGCTCTTCTGACCTCACACATTAGGGGGCATCTGTTATAACCCTAATTTGCACCAGACATGCTTACCTGGCATTAGGCCATCTCATATTCCTTCTTTTCCAAGCTAGTACTGAACAACTCTTCTTAAAAACACCCTTTTTAAAGGCACACGTGCCCTGATCCACTATAGCCTACATGTATTCTCTAGCTGACCCACTACAGACCGCGTGTACACACTAGCTGACTCACTACAACTCGTGTGTACCTACAAAAGCATGAAAAATGGAAAGTTGTTGACGGAACATATAGTTTTGGGTAAGTTAACTAAACCTTTCGGCCATGCATGGCTAGTCACTTGACCAAATACCTAGCTCCTTCTAGCCTATAAAAGAAGGGGTAGGGGTCCCATTTAAAAAGAGGAAAATCATAGTAAAGAAACTCTACCCGAATTAGCATTCCCCTAGCCTCAACTTTTGCAACTATTGTGTGAGGAGAAGCATATACAGAAGCAGTTGGAGCACAGTTGAAGAGGATCCCAAGACCAGATTCGAGGAGCAGTGCCGACCACATATTGTAAAGTTTACTCTTGTGAAGATTAATACAAAAAATAATACTTTTTTCGTCCCACCATATCATGTGTTCAAATTGTGTATTTATTTCATGATATTGTCACATCTAACCCAACAATTAGTATATGAAATGCATGTCTGCGGCTCTATGTTTGTCTATGTGTGAATGCAGGTCAGCTTTGGGAGGAGGCTTGCATTCAAGGAGTGAGTGAAAGCGAAGGGATCGACATCAAATGATGGATTTAAGGTATATATACCTAATCTTGTTTGCACTTTTGTATTGCATGAATGTGGGGTTTCGTGTTGGGAGAATAGGAAAAAAGTAGAGGCCTTAAAATGGTCATTTTCTGCATGCATGATTAAACCCTTAGTGCTAGTCCATAGGAGGGATTTCCCACCCACAACATGGAGTCTGTAAAGGATGTGTGCTTGGAAAGCATCATCAGGGACCCTTTGAATCTAGATAAGTGTGGTGAGAATAGAAACTCCTGGATTTGGTTCACAATTATCTTTGTTGCATCAATCTACCTTCATTAGAAAGTGCAAGGTATATATTGACCTTCATTGATGATCTCTCTTGTTTCAATTGGATTTATTTTCTGAAGAACACAAATTTTGTCTTTGAAAATTTTAAAGCGGTCAGGGTCTTTGTTGAAAACCAATGTGGCTGACCCATCAAGTTCCTGAGATTATACATTGGTGGTAAGTATGTGAATCAACCTTTTGGAGAATACCTGGTTCGATCTAGTATTGACTAGTAGTGGCCGGTCCCTCTGATTTGAAAAATCCTTAGATGTTGATTATTTTAAATACACTTGAACATCTACTTTATCTTTAAAATAATAATGATCATTTGACTGATTTCAAAATTACATGTGAAATACTTATCTAACCATATACACTTTAATGATAAATAACTTCTAAAATAATTGAGTATGTAATGAACAACAATAATGAAATCACATACACAAGTTGGATAACAGATTTCACCTGATTTGGGATACCTCTCCAGGTCCACTTCCAATAGAGACCTTCTTTATTAATTCTCAAATACTTGCATTTTGCAATGAACTTTTTACATGTTGCTCAAATGTAGAAACATAGTGCACCATTGTATTCCTTGTGAAAAATAGTGTGAAATGAATATAAATTTCTMAAAATTYCGTTAAGGGACCTCTCAGGACACTTTACGGTGTAGCTCAAAGTYTATGTACCCTTGGTCACACACTTCGAGACAAAACTTTGCATAAAATTAATGTCTTCCAGCCTCGGTCCATGTGCCCATTAAATAGGGTGGGCCCTTAACTTTCCCCTGAAATTCATGGTAGGAAATTACTATAATTTGGTAGGTTCCATAACCAAACCCATGCCTTAGGAAAAATCATTATGACATAGTGTTATATATGGAAGGTCGGGGGTTCAAGCCCCACCGACCGCCATATGTTTCAACATTTTGTTTGGTATATGGTTATATTCATTTAACCATAATATATATATACACCATTTCAACCCCATGCAAAGATAGGGTATGGTTATATGAAGTTTCAACAAACCATGGACTAGGGTCGAGGGCTTATGCCCTCGACCCTTTTAACTGATGAATGAAACTTTATTCAAGTTCAAATATATATGACAATATAAATGGTTAAGAATAATTTATGTGGTGCATTAGCAACATAGGTTTGGTAAGGTCTTTGGGAGGTCACGGGTTTGACCCCCATAGACTCCCAAAATTTTTAATAAACTATGACCATAAAGGCCAATGGAAGGTCGCCACATGGAAGCCTTTCATTGGTTTAACCATGCCATGTGTTGATGAATAATTCGACCACCTTGAGGATACACTTCGCCCATTCAACTGCCAATAATCATGTGCCATGTCACTTGTACCATCATGTGCCATGTATCACCCTTGCAGTGGTGACACACATCACCCTTTTTCCTTTGTTGACTTTGACCTTTGACCTCACTTGACTAGAACTTTGGCCACTCATAAATTTTGCATACGAACTCCATTTGAGGCTATTTTTGTGTCATTGGAAAGCTATCATCGAGATATACGCATTGATGGTGTTTTCGAGAGAATTTGGGACATTTGAATTTTGATCATTTCTCAACCATTTTGGACCTCTTTGGACATTTTAGATCCTACTGGACCTCTGTGAGCATTCATGGATCCTCCTTGATCATTCCTCCCCAATGGAAGCCTTTTGAACCACCAAAAGTTTTGATTACTCAACAACTAGGTGAGGGTAGAGTTCCCTCACCCTTTTGATCTCCATCCATTTTCATTTACTTGGTTTTACCCCTTTAAGACCAACTCGAAGATATTCCACATCACATCACTATGAAGTCTTGATCCTTTTGTCAAGAATAAAATCTTCCTGTAGCTCGTTAAAAGAGAAAAATCATCAACTGTTGGAACCTAGGTACTTTCATATTCATCCATAATCATAGGAGGTTCATAAAGTTTCAAATTCTCAATATTTACCATTTAATACATTTGCATGTAGGATGGTAGATCTAAACAAAAGGAATTACTACCAATCTTCTCCAAGATATTGAATGGACCATATCAAATTGGTATTAACTTTTTACCTTCACCTTTCATTCTATATTTTCTGATATGTAACCATACTTCATCACCGACTTCAAACTGGTGATCAACCCGATGTTTATCATGACTTGCCTTATACTTGGCTTGGATCTTCTCCAATTGTTCATGTACTGCCTGATGTACCTATTGAATTTTTTGAATGAACCTTTTAGCTTTATCTATATCATCATGTCCATATTATTTACTTACTTCTCCAAAATCAAATTCCATAGGTGATTTAGGCAAGTACCCCAAACATACTTCAAAAAGAGTTTTATGAGTAGAAGAATACATGACATTATTATAGGCATGATGTATATAAGGTAATTGTTCATCCCATAACTTAGGATGCTTGTTGCAGTATCCTCGAAGTAGATGTATCATTGTTATGTTTACCACCTCTATATTTCCATATATCCGTGGATGGAAATTTGTTCTCTTCTTCAACTTAGTGTCCATTATCTCCCATAAATGAGACCAAAGCCTACCCAAAAAGAGAGAGTCTCGCTATGATATAATAGATGTAGGAATTCCAAAATGAACCCATACATTAGTAAAGAACATTTTTGTTGTTTGTTTAGTTGTGACCTGTTTCTTGCATGGCATCAAAATACACATCTTACTGAACTTTTCCACCACGAAATATAGATAATCATGACCTACATCGTTGAACCCCCAACAAAATCAATGGAGATACTTTCCCATGGATGAGAAGGTACTAGAAGTTGTGTATATAACCCTAGTTTTTTGTTGCTAGGATTTCTTATGGCACACATAACACACCCTTTGATATACTTGGAAACTATCTCGTTCATCTGAGGCCAATAACAATACCTATGTAAGTTTTCTTCTGTATTACCAACCCCAAAATGACCAGATATGAGAGATGTATGAGCTTCTCTGATTACATTCACTCTTTCATCCCTAGGTATACATAGCTTCCCAAGATGATATAAAAAAATTCCGTGCACATAGTAATCTAACTGTTGAATACCATGAGTTAATGCATCACATAAATCCTTAAAATCATCATCCTTAGAATATTGTTCAACATAAATTTCATGAACTAAAGGATTATACCTTAGTACTATGGATGCATTAATGACAAGCCTGGACAACATATTTGCAACCTTGTTATGAATACCTTTATTACACTTGATTACCACATGAAACTATTGTAAGAAACCCATCCAACTGAATTTTTGTGATTGTTGTAGCTTGGTTTGTGACTGCAAATATTGTAATGGATAAATATCTATGTGAATTATTGCCTCCTTTCCCATTAAGCAATTCTTCCATTTCTTTACACTTTTTACCAATGCATCCAATTCCTTATCACATGTTGGATAGTTAATCACAACTTGAGTGAAAGTATTAGAATGATAACATATAGGTTTACCTTGTTGCATCAAGACTGCTCCCATGGCATATCCTATTGCATCTGTTTGAATCTCGAATGTTTGTTGTAGATCTGGCAGTGCCAAAACTGGTGTGGTGCTTATATTTTCCTTCAATGTGTTGAAGGCTTTCTGTTGCTTTCCTTCCCATTGAAAGTCATGTTTAACACTATTTAACACGTGTAGAGGAGTTGTTATGTATGATAAATTAACAATGAATTTCCTATAGTATTGTACTACTCCTAAGAAGCTCCTGACTTCTGTGGCAGTAGTTGGCTTGGGCCATTTCACAATGACTTCTACTTTTGTGGGATTTATCTTTAGCCGACCATTCCCTACAATGTATCCTAAATATACCAAGGAAGTTTTTCCAAATTCACATTTATATAACTTGGTATATAACTTCTCCTTCTTCAATATTTCAAACAATTTCTTGACATGCATCATATGTTGTTCCCATGTTCGACTAAAAATCAATATATCATCTAAGTAGACGATAAAAAAATCATCTATGTAAGGCCTGAAAACATTGTTCGTTACCCACATAAATGTCACAGGTGTATTACATAACCCAAATGGCATAACCAACCATTCGAACAAGCCTTGCTTGGTATTGAAAGTAGTTTTCCATGTCACCTTCTGCAATTCTAATATGATGGTAACCACTTCTCAAATACAACTTAGTGAAATACACAACATTCTTTAATTGATCCAATAAGTCATCAGTTCTGGGAAGAGGATAACAATTCTTTATCGTAATCTTGTTTAGTGCTCGGAAATCAATACATCCTCCACATTCCATCTTTTTTTGGAACTAATACAATAGGGGAACCACACGGAGAGGATCTTGGTATGATAATTTCTTTATCGAGAAACTCCTAAAATTGCTTCTTAATTCTCGATCGTTGATGACCTGTACATTCCAATGTTCGGAAGAGGAGCATATTGATGCAAATATATTTCATGTTCTATCTCCCTTTTAGGAGGTAACCCTGAAGGGTCATGAAATAATTCATCATAATTAGATGTGATTTCAACCAATTAATGTTTATGATGTGGATCACAACCCGATAAATCATATGTTACATATTCTTCTTTCTGTTTCACTATCATGAGAACAAAATATTTACTTGCACTCATGAGTCTCTTCATTTTCCCTGTTCTCACTAAAGAAACATTAGTTTTGATACGATGAGATCTGAAAACATATTCAACCCCATCCTTGAAAAAAT
>JASDQU011375011.1:2358-17887 GCA_032191745.1 Picea mariana | reverse complement strand
AGTTCTGGAAAACATTCCATGCTATGTCGGAGATGGTGACAGTTTTGTACGAAGATTATTTAGAACAGAAGCGACCAGTTTTGGGTAATTCTTCAAAAGGAAAAAGTTAAGAAGAAGAGGACCATCCTCACATTCCTCCTTCACCTCCATCAACACCTCCTTCTTCTCCTTCTTCTTCAAGTTCAAGTTCTAAATATAATGAGAAGAAAAGTGTTCATAAGAATAAACATGAAATGCCATTGTTAAAACTTGATGTAAAATTTGAGTTGCCCATATATGATGGTGAAGTAAATGCAAAAAAACTTGATAACTGGATCATAAAGATGGAGGTATACTGCAGTGTGCAGCAGATCAAGGATGAGGCCACACAAATTAAATTGTCATCTTTGAGACTTGCAGGTACAACGCTTATCTGGTGGCAAAGCAAGCTGCAAAAAGGAACACAAGATGTGGGTAAAGTATTTCCATCATGGAAGAATTTCATTTCTGCACTTAGGAAACAGTTTTATCCTTTGGGTTATAAAGAAAAAACAATCATTGAATGGAAATATTTAAAACTAAGAAAAGGACAATCAGTGCAAGAATACACTGATGGATTTAGAAAAATGGCATTAATGTTAGACATTCCTTTGCAAACACAAGAAACCCTTATGAAGTATATAGGAGGTTTTCCTGCGCATATTAGAAACATTGTTTTCATGTTTGGACCCACTAACCTTGATGAGGTTTATGTTCAAGCTACATATATTGAAGCAGGGAAAGCAGGTCTGTCAGGGGAATCGTCGTTTTCAAAGAAAGAAGACAAGAGGAAAAGGCATGGCAATGGCAAGAATGCGAATGCTGTGACAAAGAAGGAAGGAAAGCCCACTTGCAAACATTGCAAGAAAGAGGGACATGATGAGGACAAATGTTGGCAGTTTCATCCTGAGAAGAGGCCAAAGTGGTTCAAAGAAAAAAAGGGAACGCAAACAGTGGCAACAACGACAACAAAGACTACATACTTGGGATCAGATTTAGGTGATGAATCTAAGATTTCATTGGTTGGTATGATAGGTAAATTTGGTGAAGAGATTGATTGTAGAAGCAAGTTGTTTCATATAAGGGTAAGGATGCGACACACTAAGATAGGCACACTAATCGACAGTGGATCTCAATCTAATCTAATCTCAGAAGAATTGGTTAAGAAGTTGGGATTAAAAACACAAACTCATCATAAGCCTTACACACTTAAATGGATAAGCAATCATCATCAGATGCACATAACAAAGCAGTGCACAATCAAATTTGCAATTTCATCTAAGTATGTGGATGAAGTAACTTGTGATATAGTGTCGTTAATAGAATGTGGAATGGTCTTAGGTAGCCCATATTTATATGATTGTAAGGAAATCTTCTACAGAACAAAGAATCAATATCAATTCACTAAAGAAGGTCATGATTTTGTGGTTCGTGCTCATCGTGTTAAAGCAAGTAAAACAATGGAACAATTAATGAAGGAAGTGCAAGTATGCAACAAACCAATAATTGTTTCAAATGAAGTAATAGATCTTAAGCAAGAACAAGACATGGTTGTTGAATGGAAAATCAATCATAAGTTGCTTCAAGATAAGCTCATGTCGTGCAAGTATCTAAAGTATATCAGTTCATTTGCACTCGTCTTTTTGATGTTGTCATTAGCAATTTTTTCTACATGGATGATAGTGGCTTCAGTAAGATGTAACAGGGTTGCAATGGCTAATAATATACTGTCAGTTGTCATGATTGTGTTACAGTTCATATTGATGAGACAGGTGCATAGGACAGAGTTCAGAGACAGAGAGCAAGCCGGGTGGCCTATCCCGAGCTTGTTGACTGGTCAGTAACCTTTTGGGGACCAAAAGGTCTTTTTGTGGGGAGGTGTGATCCAAAATCGGATCCAGAAGCCTGATAGGGCTTGAAAAATGCTCAAAAATGAAAGTGCTCGGAATGTGACGAAACTTGTTCCATTGCGTCCATCTCGTCTTCTTGATTCCAGTGGTATATTTACTTTGTCAAACGGGCTCCGTATGGAGAAGATGTTGCATTCTGTCTGAAAGGTCAAACAGGCAAAAAAATTTGCTGACTGTGCAGTTCGTACAGTCTGTACGGATGCTGACATGGTAGGTCCGTACAGCGACATGTGGTAGGTCCATACAGCGACACGTGGTAGGTCCATATAGCAACATGTGGCAGCTCCAGGGAGTGACATGTGGCATGTAGATTTGGTCGATTTGGCGTACGGTTGGACGTATCCGAAGGTGACACATGTCACCACTGAAAGGCTGACACGTGGCACAGGTGACATCATCAGGTGACATGGCAGGCTGACAGGGTAGGCTGATTGGGCAGTACAACAGTTTGACATGTGGCAGACATGGACAAATCAGAGGATGACGCGTGGCATGTTCTGGTTGGTTGAAAAGGTGCCACGTGGCCCAGTCAAGGGCTGCCACATGCCACACCATCATTTGTTTATTGGTTATGTGTTAAAAGTTTTGGTATGTCGCCGGGGGTCGAACCCGCGACCTCCCGGTGGGAGAAGGACTGGGAAAGCCGGGCTAGCCAGCCCCCCGTCGGTTGGTGCTTGTAAATTTTATGTAAAACAAAATATTTAAATTGAAACAATGTTTGAACCAGTGGGGAAAAGGGTTGGGGCTTAGCCCCAGCCCTCGACATATATATGACCACGACCATGTAACCAGAGCCGAACCAACGAACGCACGGGGGTTACAAATTAACCCGCGATTCTATGCATAAGCGATGGTTTTTGTTTACAAGCCACATGACCAGGGGGATTATCCATACATGCGCGAGGGGCTGTTATAATGGTTAGTGCGTGACCCTATTGGAGCACCAAGAAACCGGGAGCGGGAGCCAATGGAGGGGGGGGGGCAGCACATAGCGCGTGGCCACATGGCCCCCCATATGACCGAGAATCAGGGGCGCGCGCATGGAATAAAGGGCTAGTGCCTATAATATAGTTCAGAAGTGGGTTTTTTATACCATTTTTGGATTTTTTGTTGTAACTATGCCTATTTTTGGTTTATTCCTTCCATTTTTGGGGGATATTGGGCATTTTTGGAGGTCAAATTCTTGGAGGAAGTTGGAGCTAAGAAACCAACTTCAAGGCTATATAAACTAGACCTATTTGAGGCCATTAGTAGTCAGTCAGAGCAGAGTTATGCTGGAGAAAAGCCAAGCCAAAGTAGGTTTGATGCAGAGAAGCTTTTGAGGAGGAGACGTTGTTGGATCGTTTCTGGGAGCTCCGGACGTCCGTTTTGCGTGTTGTTTTCTTTGTAGGGTTCTAGAGATCTGGACGAACAAGACCAGATCAGTCTTGCAGCCATTTGGCATTGCATTGAGGTACTTTTGAGCATTTGAACATAAATAAAGAAGCCTCCCCCACAGAGAAAAGGCCCGGAGACGTAGGCAAAAGTTGTGCCGAACTCCATTATCAATCTGCGTGTTTATGGTTTTCTGTCTATTATTCATTTCAGATCTACATATGTGTATATGGATGTTATAATTATTCTTCTTTCTTCATTCTTTCACTAAGTTTCTCAAATGGTTAATTAACACATGCAAAATTAAAACTCAACCATAGTCATTTAAAATATCCTACGGATCACCTAGTTTGGTATCCAGATGATGATAATGCCACTCACTAGAGTGTAAATTAAGTGAACAAGTCGTCTCGTGATGAGACCTCTTGTCCTTTGACAAAATAAAATGTCAAAGGCCATTGCCCTGGTGTGGTAACCATAGTGGGAATGTCACTTAGGTTAGTATCCTATGATCTTGGTAGGTTGGCTCATGATGAGACCCCCTATTCTTTGTGGGAAAAAAAGAAATTTTATTGTTCTTTTTTTTTTTTAGAGGTGTATGAAGGGAGGCTCATCTACTCCTTAAGAGTAATGGATGGTGTAAAGAAGTGTAAGGATAACAAGTAAAACTTTGCCTAAGACTCCTTATTATAATATAAAGGCAAGATATCATTTAAGTGTATTTGTATGTATAAGGGAAAGAAATGAATTATGGTGGTTACAGGTTATGAACAAGGTTTAAGATATTTCGAAGAAAGTAATCCAAAAAACAATTTAATAAGGTATGGGAGATAGTCCACAAAATAATGATAGATCGTTAGAAATAATGCTAGTGAAAATTATTTGGTGAAAGTTGTACCCCAAAGGAATGGTTTGGCATTTTATCAACAATGTAGGGAAGGAACGAAAAAATGAATAGTAGGCATGCAAAAAGAAGAGCAGGTGTGCAAAAGGAACGACAATTGTTTCGTTCAAAGGAACAAAAAGCGTGCAAAAGGGAACCGTAAGTGTTCAAAAGGAACAGTGGGCACGCAAAGGGAACGACAATTGTTCCTTTCAAAGGCACAAGAAGCACGCAAAAAGGAACATCAAGTGTTCAAAAGGAACAACGTGCATGCAAAAGGAATGACAATTGTTTTGTTCAAAGGAACAACAAGCCCGCAAAAGGGAACAACAATTGTTAACTTTTTAACCATCTGAATAGGTAATTTTTAGAAACATGGAAATGTGTTTTGCTTGAATCCAAGGTTGATTAGTCATCAACTAAATTCATTTATGGGTTGGTTTATTTCAAAATTAAGCAGTGGATAGTTTGTTAATTTTATGAGTTTCATTATAGTTACCCAATTGTTGTTGTTGGACATGACACATTCATTTCTCTGTGAAAGACAGGGTCTGGGTGATGAGATGAAGTAGGAGTTCAGAATAGAAAAGTGTGCTAATTGATTTCATTACAGTTATCCTCCCTAGTTCTTATTTTCTCAAGTGACTGTCAAAAATAATAAAAAAACTAACAACTCAAATAAAATCTACAGAAAAAAAAAAATTATATACAGTATGTACAGTGTCAACAAAATTCATCATTTATGGAGTTGGGGTGGCTGGACTACCTTCCCAGCCAGCCAAAATGTGAACGGTAGGGTCCTTACTTACTTCTTGGTAGAAAGATTCTTTTGAGGGCAGTTGATGATAGAGTCGTAGCCAGTGTCCATTGACCCGACATGGAGATTCAGACCCGTTGATTGTGATTAACGTGAATATTTCATAATCATAGACTTCATTGATTTCATATGGTCCCAACCACCGTGTCTGTAATTTTCCTGAAAAATCCTTAAATCTGGAATCATAGAGGAGCGCCCAATCACCTTTTTTAAATGATTTTTTCTTGATATTCTTGTCATGCCAGGTCATTCTCTATTGCTGAATAACGTGCTTCGTCCAATTTTTTGAGTTGTTGAAGGCATTGTTTATGTGCTTATGTAAGATCTAGTCTGATTTCCTGGGCCATCCTTAGAGTCTTGATCTCAAACTCGATTGGGAATATGGGTTATTTTCCATAGACTAAGTGATAGGGAGAGTAGCCAGTGGTGTTAAGACATGTTGTGTGATAAGCCCATAAGGCATTTGGGAGCTCAGTGTCCCAATTCTGTCTATTTGTTGAGACAGTCTTTGTCAGGATCGCCTCTAGGAATTTATTGGTGCTTTCTACTTGCCCATTTTCTTGTGGGTGGTATGGAGAAGTAATTTTGTGTTTAATATGATAATTATCTAGGGTGGTGGTGATTCTATGAGCTGTAAATTGTGACCCCCCATCAGTAATTACCTCTCTTGGTAATCCCTAGCGTATGAATAACTTGAAAATAAATTTGATGACTACTTCTTCTGTTGCATTTGGTAAGGCTTCTGCCTCTACCCATTTAGTCATGTAGTCTGTTGGAACTAGAATATAGGCCTTCTGATTTGACTTTGGATTGAAGGGGCCAATGAAGTCTAGTGCCCATATCTCAAATGGTTCTGCAACTACTTGTGATTTCAATGAAATTTCATCAGCCTGACCTAGTTTTCCCATTCGTTGACAACTATCATAGGTCTGGACATATTTATTTGCATCTCTAAATATTGAGGGCCAATAATATCCCATCTGCAAAATTCTGTGTCCATTCCTGTGGTCTGCAAAATTCCCACCACAGGGCTCATCATGTCCGGCCTTTAGTATGTCGTAGATTTCGTCATCTCGTACGCATCTACAAATCTAGAGATCAACTCCTATGTGGAAGAGATATTCATTGATCTAGGCGAATCATGCGCTACATTGGACAATCAGTTTTCTTTCCCTTGATGATAGATTTGATGGTAATCTTCTTGCCACCAGATAATTTTCCACATCAACATACCAAGGTGGCTTTGTAGTAACGACAAACAGATGCTCATCTGGAAACTGATCTTCAACTGTTAAGGATTCATATGTTTTGGGTATGCGGGATAGGAAGTCTACGACAAGATTTTCTCTCCTGGGTCGATCTTTGATGGTGATGTCAAATTCCTATAATAGTAATAACCATCGAGTGACCTGTCCATTAGTAATTGATTTATTAGCTAGATATTTGATAGCAGAATGATCAGTATACAGAATAATTGGATAGCCCGTTATATAATGACGAAATTTATTGATGGCATGTATAACAACTAAAAAATCTTTTTTTGTTACTGTATAATTAAGTTTAGATGGAGTAAGATTCTTGCTAATAAAATAAATGGCATAGGGTTTCTTGTCTTCTTCATGTCCGAGGAAAACACCTATGGAAATATCTGATGCATCGGTGGAGATGTGAAATGGTATTTTCCAATTTGGCCCCTCAACACTGGTGTTGTCGATATCATCTTCTTGAGTCCTGCAAATGCCACATCACACTTTTCATACCAATGAAACTCTACATTACCAATCAAAGCATGTAAAGGTGCAACGGTTCTTGCAAAATTTTCCATAAATCTACAATAGTATCCTGAAGTGCCAAGGAAACTACGTACCTCAGTTTGTGTGTGTGGTGTACGTAGATTAAGGATTACCTCTATTTTTGTTGGATCAACTCTAATTCCATCTGCAGAGATATAATTCCCTAGTACCACACCTTTCATCATCATCATGTGACATTTTTCGTGGCTTAAACATAACCTTGTCGCAATGCACCGTTCTAGTACCTTCTCCAGATTATTCAGTGTTTGATCGAAGTTGTCACCATAAGGAGTGAAATCATCCATGTAGACTTCAATTCCTTCACTAATCATATCTCTAAATATTCTTAGAATGGCCCTTTGAAAAGTGGTTGGAGCATTACAAAGTCCAAAGGGAAATACTCTATATGCAAAAGTGCCCCAGGGGCATGTGAATGTAGTTTTATCTTGATCTTCTGGGGCAATCTGAATCTGATTGTACCCACTAAAACTGTCTAGAAAAGAAAATAATTTCTTCCCTGCTAAAGTATCTAGGACCTAATCGATGAAAGGCAAAGGGAAGTGGTCTTTTTGAGTGGATTTGTTAAGTTCCCTACAGTCAACACAGATTAGCCATTTCCCATTTTTCTTTGGGATGATCACTAATGGGGAAACCCACTGACTATATGAGATGGGATATATAAAATCTACATCCAACAGATTTTGTAATTCTTCATTAACGATACCCCTGAGATGGGGATTCAGTCTCCTCTGCAGTTGTCGGATATGTCAAGCGGCTCTTTCAATGTAAATGTGGTGTGTGCAGAGTTGCAGATCAATACCTTTCATATCAGAATATTCCCATGCAAAATCTTGTTGGTATTTGGAGAGGACTTGAATTAGCTTTTGTTGTTGTTGTTTATCTAAATTGGCATTGATGTTCAAAGACCTCCCTGGTGCAATCTCGACGGGTTTGTTGTTATGAAAGGTTGTAGTTGGAATTTTTTGTTCCATTAAATCTTCCAGCAGGTCTCCCTGTGCTTCACAGTCTAGAACAACTTGGAGCATCTGGCAGGTTGGGTTGCTCATGGTGGCTGGACTATTAATAAACCCACTGATTACATCATCCTCTAGCTAGTTTTTAAGTCTGAGGGCTTCTTCCAACATAAGAGGGGCTCGTAAATCCTTCTCTGGGTATCGTGGTGGTGGAAATTGTGGATATACAAAAGCTGGGCTTGGATTAGCAGGAGGATATAAAATGATATTCTTTGTGATACCCCCTCTAGCAATTGTCATATTACCCGCTCGAAATCCTATGTATGCATCTGTTGTTGCAAGCCATGGCCTGCCCAGTATCAATGGATGCCTTTCAAGTCCACTTCTTGGGTTGATGATGAGGAAGTCCATCGAATATTCCTAAGATTCAATGGAGATGGCTATATCATGTAATGTGCCAACTAGTCGAACCACCGATCGATCCGCCAACTGCAACATGATTGCGGTGGGTTTGAAGGAGTCAAAACCCAGGGTATTGCAAGTTTCCATAGTCATGATGTTGATGGCTGCTCCCAAATCAACTAGCGTATTTGGAAAAGAACAACCCTGGATATGCACTGTCACTATGGGATTCCTCAGATCTGCATATTTTCCCAGTTCTTGTCTACCTAAAACTAGATCAGACAAGCCTCCTACAACACAAACTGTTGATGATGGATCTTTAATTTTTCTGACGGGCTTTCTCCCACATATCTCCTTGATCGTCTTTGCATAAATTGGGATGCCTTGAAGAGCTTACAGGAGTGGAATCTTGATGTATAAATTCTTGAGTTCTCCTACAATGTCGAAGTTGGGATATACAACCATTTTTGCTATCATCAATCTTTCAGGGAATAGGGGGGGGAAGTTGAGTCCTTATCAGGATCTTTTGATTTGAGTGTGTTTCCCCCCTGCTCGATTTCTTCTGTTATTACCATAGTCAAGGGTGTTATTGTTGGTTTCTTTTCATTCTCCTACTCTTGAGAAACGTTATTTTCTTTAGGAGAGATTATGTGCCCCGATCTCAACTATATTTCGTTGCACCCTACCGAGTTTGTTTCTCCTTCCCCATTTTCCATAATCTGGACAAGCTGATCCGGTCTGTTATTTGGATTTGGGTGAGGTTGGGATAGTAATTGAGGGTGCAATTGTGATTGTGGGTTCTAGGGTAGTTGGAGTGGTGCTTGCAATGTGGGCTAAGTTTGAGGGGCCATCCCCATGGGTTGGTTGTTTATCCCCATGGGGCGCTACCAATTCTTATTCCAATTTGGGTTTTGGGTAGTCGTGTTGGGCCACTGTGAAGGGTAGGTGTTTTTATTTGAGTTTTTCTAGGATGAGGTGGGATACTATGAGTTAGGCCAAGTGGAATTTGCAGTTGGTTGATTCTGTCAGGCAGGATTTGCAGCGGGCTGGTTTTGCCAAGTAGGATTTGCAGGTGGGTATTGTTGGGGCTTCTAGTTCTGATTGGTAAATGGTTGGCCCTGCCATGCATTACCAGGAGATTGCTGCTGATTATATTGTCTCGAGAATAAAGAGGAGGGGTCCAGTAGTGTATTTGAAGGTCGGTTCTGCCATTGACAACGTTGAGCCATTAAATATAATGGTTCTGTCTCCTCTTTCACTTCTCTAAAAACAACTTTTAGTCAAGGGAGTGATGGGAATTACTCTGTGTCATGATCCTTGGCACATATGGCGCAGACCCGAACCACATCCAAAGGGAAATCCCTTGGACCATGTTTTTTTCTGCATCTATAAAAAAATATGGCCAAATTTTGTTATGCTTCTGCTTGCTTTTTTTTGGCTTGTAATACATCTAATTGTGTAGTTAGAGTGCTCAAAATATCTGTTTTGAAATTTTGTAAGATATTACCAACTTCAACTCGTGTGACACCCCTGCTTGTAGTATTGTTACTTCTAGTGAGGGAATTCCACATTCTTGATCTGGTCCATGTGCTTCCTTGTGAGCAATTGATACACAATTGAATGATGTTATCATAAGTTTCTTGATAAATGTCACCCTTTCCCATTGGATTCAATGTTTCTACCCATTCATCTTTCATACCCTTAATCAGAGTTGCCTTAAGTACTTCACCTGGTAATGCACCATAGGGTGATCTTTGTAAATTATATTGACATCTCTCGACATATTCTTCCAGTGATTCATTTTATTTTGCAATCATTTGAAAGATTTCATCTTTTAAGTCCCTAGTTCTACAATAATCCTGATATTTTGTCAAGAAGGCATGTTTCATCTCATCCCATGAGTTTATAGTTCTTCCCCCTAATCCCATAAACCAGCATAGAGATGCTCCTTTCAAAGTGGAGGGGAACAATTTTAATTTTTGGGGTTTAGTGATGTAATCATACCCTCTACATAGGACATCAAATTCAAATAAGAATGCGTTCGGGTCTTCTGATATTAATCCATGAATGGTTGGTAGGATTTGTAGGGGAATTGACTTCATGGGGGCATTAGCAATTGGATCAACTATCAGATATTCCAATGTGAAAGTTTGGGGACGTTATTGATTTTGTTGTGCCATTTGATTGAAAATATGCTAGAAATCTTCAGGGATTTCTTGATCCATATATTTTATTCGAATTGGTTGGTTATTTGATCCTCTAGGGGTTTTGATTGCACTCCCTCTATCCATGACTTTGGGTCTGCCTTCTTCTTTCACAAGAGATTCAGGATCAGGTGGTGGGCCTGCCTTAGCTACCCCACTGTTTTCCCCTTCTCCTTCCTCCAGATTACAAGAGTTTCCCTCTTCTAAAGGGTTGAGGGGTGGAAGATCTATGCTCTGAAAGATTTTCTCAGTCCCTTCAGTTTTTCTATGAATCTCAGCGTGGGTTGTACTTGGTGAAACTGTTACCTAAGGGATTCGGGTAGATCCTTTTCTAGGTCCAACCGAAGCTTGACATTTTTCTTTTTGGATGATGTCGTCTATGAAAGTGCTTCTCCCAGGGAGCACCGAGCCCTGGGTTTTGGTAATTTTTGGTGGGAATTTTGGTTTTTCAAGATCTTTCTTTTTATTTATAAACACTTCACACGACAAAAAAAAAATAAGAAAGAAAAACACCTATGCAACCTCTTAATGCAACAACTGGAGGTAGGCGTTGGCATAAGCATCTTCCTTATTGCCGACGTGGGTTCTTACCTTCCATCTTCAATACCTCATCCTACAGAGGCACAATCTATGCTACCTTTGACATTCTCCCCGACAACGACGCCAAAATGTTGGGGTCTAAAGATGTTTAAAAACAACCTTAGTTTAACATTAATTTATCAACCCGAGGATTTGTCTTTTATTTCAAGAATATCAACAAAGTCTATGCAGATAGCTCGTAGAGGCTAAAATCGTGTAGTTAAAGAAAATTTGAGTTTATCAACAATCAAGTTCCTCAAAGATTCATTAAATATTCTAGGATTTGAAATCTAATGCTGTGCAATGGAAAGGAGCTAATTAATCTATTGAATTCATTTTAACTAAAAGCAGTAATTGGATCTAAATAAAGACTTGCAGAATTGACTATTATTATGAATCAAATTACTAGAATGGAAAAGGCAAATTACTCTATCTATGGAAAGAAACAACGACTGTAATCTAATCGAAAGAGACAACAAATGTACTTCTATTGAAAGGAACATCAACTATATCTTAACTAAAAGGAACAACAAATGTAAACTAATTGAAAGGAACAACAATTGCGAATCTAAGTAAAAGGAACAGCGCATATGAACTTATGAAAAACTGTCACGCATCAAATATCAGTAATAGAAATTGGAACAAAAATCATCTAATGCTTAAGGAAATATCTATCTCTTGCAAACGATATAAAATCATCAACACACTTATGCATTCATTTAACTATTGTAAAAGAGAATCGAATCACAAAACAGAAATTGAACTGATACAATTACAGGTCGAACAATAGCTCCTTCAGACTAGGCCCTTGGTCCTTAGAAGCAGTCCTATTCGAAACTTAGTATGTAGAAATGGTAAAACCACTCAAATCTTTTATTGATCTCATAGATGGTACAACATTTACAAAAACTGCTAACGCAAAAAAATTCTAAGTTCTGAGTTCTTGGGTGCAATTCTTCTATATCCCTTCTAGGATCTATTACCCTTATATATTACAATAATATGGGTAAATTAAGCTATCCTGAGGATCGAGAGATCCTCCGTATTGCTTTACTATTAAATTTACAATACAAGAAACTCAATCATCTTCAAAACTACCTTGCGCCATAAAATCCTCAACCTCCAATAACTTGCGCATCTTCGATATTTCCTTTGCTATCTCAGGTTTGACAATATTTAACCAATCCTATAACATAATCAAACAATTCAAATCATATTTTAGGATCTATGTAATATAATTTCAACAATAATTCTAAAGGGTATATTATTCTTTTTCTATCCTATTTGCTTCTAATTAACCGAAAAGTCAATCAAGATGATATTATGAAATGTGGGAAAAAGGAAGAAATTTGAAACAACAACCTAACAGTTGCAACAAGAAGTTAGTTAAGTCAAAAGAAGTTATAAATTGAATAATTATAGAAAAGTTAATTGCAAGAAGAAGTTGTGAGTAAATATAAAATATTTAAATAATAAAGTAGTCAAAGTGGTTGCAAAGAGAAATTATTTAAATAATAAAATGGTTGCAACAAGAAGTGGTGAGTTTACTATTTATGAATAAGTCAAAGTGGTTGAAAAAGAAATTAACTAAATAATAAAGTTAGTTGCAACTAGGAGTGGATAACTTACTATTTGTGGAAAGTGGTTAAGTTAAGTGGACAAAAGTTAATACCTCTAGAGGAAGCTACTTGAAGAGTATAAATAAGAGAGCAAGGGTCTCCCATTAGCACCTATTGAATATCATTGCATATGTATTTTGTGAAAGGTTGCATGTGAAGGTATTATTGATAGAGAAAAGTGCGACAAAAAAAGTGTGGTATGAAAAGTGTTGCAAGAAAAGTACGGAAAAAAAAGTGCAGTAGGAAAATCACGGCAGGAAAACTGCAGAAATAAAACAACAAAAAAAAATCACAGAAAAATAAGTGCAGCAGAAAAATCGTGGCAGAATATTTGCAACAGCAAAACCGCAGCAGCAGAACGCTACAAGAATAAAAAAGGTATGGTTTTCATATGTGTAGTGTTGAACTTATGAATCTGGTTGAGGGTTTTCCTTGCAAATCTATTGGATTCCCTCTTGGAAGTCTAGGTATTTTTGTATAATGGTTTTTAGGAAGATCTATTGAAGTATATTTTTAGTGCACTTAGTTTGATTTGTTGGCATATCTTGTGGTTCATTGTGAGAGACACTTGTTAGTGATATTGGTATATGATTGGCTTATAAATGATACATCCTTCAGTCTACATAAAAGTGAAGTTATGTAACATGGTTTGATTGAAGGGTTTATGATATTTGGTTATGGATAGTGTGATGTATTGCTAGAGAAATTTTCATGGTTATATTGGTATATGTATTTGGTATCTGGTTGAGGTACATGTTGGGTACATGGTTGAGACAAGTAGTTGATGAGTTGGCACATACATGAGGTGTATATTTGATGATGTTGGTACATCTTGACGAGTCATAGTTGATGTGTAGTTGATGCATGATTATTGGTACATACTTGGTACATGGTTGGAGGCACTTGTTAGTAGTATTTTTTACACATGGTTTATGGATGATGTAGATACATGTCTTGGCATGTTATTAGAAACGCATATTGATCTTAGTGATGATTATGATTTTTTGTGATATTCTTGGTTGATTCACATCTTGGTGATATTCTGCATATGGTTGAGAGTTTTCTTGGTGATTGATCTTGGTCAGTAGATATTATTTGGCTGATAAGATTGACGAGACATGTCATTGTGATAGGTTGTTTGGACAAGTTGTTGTGACAAGTTATTTGTACAGGTTTGGTGCATGGTTGATGCACTTGCTTATGGTATAGGTTAAGGTACAGGTTCATGCATGGTACATGCTATTGGTACAGGTTGTTTACAGGTTATTGGTACAGATTGATTACAGGTTACTTGGTACAGGTTGATGCATGGTACATGTTACATAATTTATTGGTACATGTTGTTTATAGGTTATTGGTATAGGTTGATTACAAGTTGCCTTGTATAGGTTGTTATAGGTTTTTTGGTGAAGCTTTATTGGTACAGGTTTACAATAGTATATATCACAGTGATAGTGTGACAGTGGTTCCATAATTCTACTTATATTTCAGGGTAGTTGGACGAGGTAAGGATAGGTGGTTGTATCCACCTTCTAGTTGTATCTATAGAACATAGGGGGTTGTAACCTTCTTCTGGTTGTATCCAAATAATTGTGGAGTCAGAGCTTCTCTTTGGGTGTAGCCTGAGAAACGAGGGGGGTGGAGCTTCCTTCCAGTTGTAGCTTGAGAATTTGAAGTTGGTTCTTCCTTGAATGTAATTCTTGACGTATAAGAAAAGAATTATGTGGTTTTCTCTCACATTGGGTTTCCACATATATATTGGTGTATTGTGCATTGTGTGGATGTGTTTGTTATTGATTAGTATGCATTGATGAATGTTAATCCTTATGATACAGTAAGATATTGATGATGAACAAATGAACATGGTTGAATAAGTAAAATAATATACTTTGTGGTTTAAAGGATTAATAATTGGTATAATTTCTCATTATTTATTTACCCCCCCCTCTCAGTAATCTAACAATTGGTATCAGAGTAGGTTCCTTTAGGAAACAATTTAACCACTTGAAGGAGATCGTGGATTATTATGAGAATGGAGTACCATTGTTTAATGGTCAGAATGGTTTAAAGTATGAGATATGGAGTGGAAGGAGGAAAATATTTTTAAAGGCATAGGGGTATGATTTTGGAAATCATTTGTTACAGGGCATGATAGTTCAAAAAGGAAAAAGACTACATTAAAGAAGGAACTAAAATGAAATAACAAATTTCCAATGGATTTCATTTTGGAAGGAATGTATGATTCAATAAAGGACAAAGTGAGTAAATTTTCATCAACTAAATAACTTTGAGATACGTTACATAATATATATTCTTCACCCATCACAGATTCAAAGACTGTCAAAGAATATTCATGTACATATCAAGAAGAAATATGTCCATCATGTCAAACAGATTCAGAAGATGAAGAATACGTAATCAACAGAAATATGTTGTTTTTATTTAATTGTGGAAAACACAGACATCTTGAAATGGAATTCCATGAAGTAAATGAGACCGAAAAACTAATTGAAATAGAAGAAAATTATGAAGAAGAATTGATCAGTGATTTATATGAACTAAGAAAAGAAAGAGAAGAAAACAAGTCACTCAAGAAAGAATTGATGAAACAAAAAAAAATTGTTCACATTTTTTAAGAATCCCAACAGGTCATCGAGAACTTAAGAGCTCAGCTCGAAGAAGCAAGAAATATCAAAGAAAATATTTAACATCAAAAGAAGTATTTGGAAGTTAACATAGCAACATAGAAGAAAGAAGCAGAAATGAGGGAGAAGATATTGACAGATCATTTGAAGGAAATAATTAATGATCTAAACGAGCTTGAGGCAGATTTTGGTCAAGAAGAGAAAGGACTTAAAGAAGAAATAATCACATTAAAAATCCATCTTCAAGAAGCGAAGAGAAGAGAAGAAGTCATGAAGTCTTAGAAAATGAAGAAAGAAGAAGAGGTTGAGAA